>VZSE01000391.1:857236-904302 GCA_013398275.1 Promerops cafer
CGGCCGCCGCCGCCGGGCTCGGCCTGGGCGGCGGCCTCGCCCGTACCACCGTGGGAGAAGGGTCGGCTCGACCGCGCCCCGCCCGGGCCTCAGGGCCGGAGGCTCCTGGGGATGGGAGCTCGCTGCCGGCGTGGGCACGGCCCGGGCCGGCGCTGCCTGCACACGCGGTACGTCACCCGGCGCCTCGGGTTTTGTGCCAGCTGGGGTCAGAGAGCGCCGTCTCTGCTGCTGCTCCCGGCCGCGGGAATGGCTTCCCTGTGGATGCAGCACGGGATCCTCGCCTGCTGGCGGTGGCGGCGATGGCCTGGCTCTGGGAAAGGGAACGCCGGCATTTTGCTCCTGTGAAAACGGGGAACTTCCTCCTCGGGGTGGGGGTCAAAGCCGTATTTTGCCTTCTTTTGGGGGAAGCTGATATCCACATGGGTGCTTGTGGGGCGGTGAGGAGATCAAGCCTTCTTGCAGTTGCGATAAGATAGCGGGGTAAGGCCGTTTTCTACGAGGTATATGTAAAAACAAAAGAAGTCGGCAGGGATTTTCTTAAGGACCGTGATGGTATTTCCTGCCTGGAATGCACTTGGATACTTCAGCTGCAAGTTCCTGTGACAGTTTTCACGCCCTGATTTAAGTTTGCCTGCTGTGGTTCCTTCCATAAACTGCAGTCCTAAAACAGTGGTCATGAAATACTTTCTTTAGTTTCATTAGATTGTTAATTTATGGGTTCGTTCTCACGCATTTCACTTCATGTTAAGGGGAAATGTTAAAGATTGAGTGATAATTAATACTGCTCAGCACAAGCTACACACACCCACTCGTTGTGCAGCGTCAGTATATTTGACCATACGCTTTCATGTTAACATATTTTCTTATTCATGTCGTGTCTTATGAGCAACGTAGTGATTTAATACAGTAGGGAAATCTGGGGCATGTCTAAACTTCTTTTTTTTGTATTGCCTCAGTTTCTAAAACAAATGTCAAAACCTTAAGCGTAGACTAGTTCTTGTATCATTTACTATTGTTTCTGCTTTGGTACTTGCAGATGTAGTGATCTCCCATATGCAGTTTGAAAATCTGTTTTATCTTTCATTTCAATTTTCTTTGGGTATTCTAGTTCTTGGCTTTCTTGTTCTGGTGTGACTGTATGTAGTCCATTAGCAATGGAATTGAGAGGCGGTTCTTGAGCTTGTTTTAAATGGCAGCTGGAAATGCTGCTCATCCTTAGTACTTTCCAGCATTTCTCTCTGATGTTGAATGCAGTGTAATTTTATAAAATGTTCACTAGTTTTGTGCAAAGTAACTAAAGCATGGCACAATTCTGAACCCAGACCTTGCCTTCACATCTTTCATTGAATAGTCTCTGGTTCTGTTTCAGTCTTCATTTACTTTTAATATTTTAAATTTTCTTTGTTTAAGTCTGAATGATTCAGTGCAACTACAAATCCTTCTCAGTCATAATTGCCTTGACTTAGTCAATTATAATTTAGCTGTGAAAGAAATAAATATTATTAATGCAAGCACATTGCACGTGTTCTACAGATTGTACATTGCTGTTGCCTTCTGTGACAGATAGCAATGTCTGCATGTGGGCGACTTTTTTTTTTTGTAATCTGGTGTGTCAGGGTGTGCAGCAGCTGTGTCAGCCTAAGAATGCTGACTTAGAATGCTTGTGATAGCATGTTTTATGTCTTATTTTTAGACGTGTTTGATTTTTTTGTATTAAATTACATAATTGAACATAATGGGCAGCTTTTGGCTTCAATAAATGATACTGACAGGGTTTTTAGAACATTTTCTTTTTTCTCAAGCCAGCAGTTTTTAGTCATTCTCTTCTTCCTTCACCTGTGTTGTCAGTCCATTCTGGGAAGATTTTCTACTGCCACACCATCGTCATTCAATAATTCAAAACAGCTCTTTACCCTAGTAGTTAGTAGCAAATTAATATTTTCATACTCTTGTTTTTTATTCTGTTCTTCTTGATATGGAAAGGAGAAGCACAGTCATGAAGTCAAATGCTTCTGAGTACCAGTTTCTCCTGCCCCTAAAGTGCTGACTGCACCGCTCAGCTCCTGGTGTGTTGTACTGTAACATTGCTGATCTGTGTTCAGTGTCCTGAGAGTTCTACATCTGTTCCTTGGAATCAGACCATCCTATTCCATATGTTAATTTAAATGCCACTCAGCCAACTGGATGTAAATATGTAACTTGAGTTCAGTCTGGTCTTGGATAGTTTATTTGTTTCTGAGTTCTAAGTAGTTACTATTATTTTCTTTTGTGGACAGTTGTCATTGTAGACATCAGCGCAGTCCTGGAAATATTGCAGAAGTTCCAGGAGTCACAATTTTTTTTTTTCTGAAAATGTTCAAGACCACTAGAGAATTTTGGATAAACTGACACTTCTGTCACGCAGATGGGAGCAGAGTGGGAGGAGTGTGTGTCTGCATGCTGCTTCATTGCTTCTGTTCCCCCCATCACATACACTAATAAATGCTTAGTGTACATACTTAATTCATTGACCCCCTTCAAAACTATTCACCACAGCTGTGCATCTTCCCATGTAAGTTAGAATTAGGAAAAAAGAACAAACTTGGGCTGTTTCATTACTTACCAACCACAATCTGATTCAGCAGTGAGTGTAAACTTCAGTCTGATTATCCCGCCAAGACTGTGGGAAGCTTGCTGAGGAAGTTGGCAAGAATTGCTTGTTTCAAGCCATATTTGCCTTGGTGTTTGAGAGCAACCCTGTCCTACTCTTCCTGCTTTGGAGCTTCAGGCTAAACCCCAGCTGGAAGAATGGGTGGCTGAGGGGAGATGTCCAGGCTGCTCCGGGCACTGCTCAGCAGGAACTTGGAGCAGGGTTTGGGGGGCTGGGGAGGGCGGCCTGCTGAGCCACAGCAGGTTTGGCTTCTGGGGCTCGCCTGTGCAACCCACAGAACTGATTCTCTGCTGCCTACAGCTCAGGTGGAAGACCCACACTGGTCTGTCTGCTCAGGCCTTGGAGTACAGGCTGACCCACGTTAGGCACTTCCCTTGGGAAAACAGAGAGGGAATAATTCACCCCCAAATACTCTTTGCACTGTAAACTTGCAGGATTTTGGTGAAAAGCACTGGGATGTCTTCCCAAAAAAATGTATCTTTATTTGAAGTAATGACGACATCCAGTATCTGTCCCCAAGAAAATTACCCAGACTTAAGCACACCTTTATAGTCTTCAAAAAAAAGGCTTTCAGTTTGTTGTTTTCTGATGTAATAAAGTGAGAACTGCAGACTCATTATTCCATGCCTGTTGGCCTGGTCTATGGATGCAATTTAAATGTTCTGCCCTACTTTGTCAGTCTGGTCTGACAATCCAGAACTGTTGAATCACTTTTTTTTTTTTTTTTCAGTCATTTATTTGAAAACATCAGCTCTGTTAATATGACTTCCTGGCTTAGGAAATTTAAAATAGTAAGGAAGAAAAAAGAAATTTAAGTAGAAACTGCCACAGTGTGGTTGGCAGTGTGACTAATAGTTACATTCATTTATAGATGATGAAGAATATCTTTTGCCTTTAGTTTAAAAATACTTTGGAAACTGAATAAAGGAATAAGACTACCACTTCTTAAAGGAAACTTAAAATATTTATACCTATGGTAGTAATGGATTTAAGGATACAATAACATTCTGCTTTTCTGACCTTTGCTCTTGGATGTCCATCTCCCAGATACTGCAGCAGTGTCTGGAGGATTCCTTCCAACTGAAGTTTATAGAAGGGTAGAGTTTAACATGATAAATGTGCTATACATCCATTTTATTCTTGCTTCCTTCAGGAGTTTGCAAGTCATAACCTTTCTTCATCCAAAAGCCGTATGTAGTAAATATAGTCTGTAAACTACTGCAGGATGCTTTGGTTTGGTGAAGCAAAGGTGAGCTGGACATCCAACAGAAAAAACTTCCTTTAATTAGAAATGTTGGAATCCTTTGGATGCAGCTGCGCCTTTGCACTGTGTGGAAACCTGAAGTATTTCCAGACTCCTTCCCAGTTATATCATTGAACTACTGATTCTGCACTGAAATGATTTTGAACATGCATCATCTGTAGGGCTGCCATCCCTGTATTTAGTGAGATGGAAATGCTTTGTACTTTATGGCATTTATTTTTACCAAAAAAAAAGTCATCTGCAATATCTTAAAATCTTCCAAGAGCCTCATAATTCAGTCGTCTTTGTTGTTCTGGAGCTGGAGGGAGTTGTCCTTATTGTGCCTTGCTCATAGGAAGATAAAAGTCATTATTATTGTTCTTTTCAGTATTATGAGTGAATATAGTAAAGGAAATATAAATGTACTTTAAAACACATTCCACCTTTTTTTATCTATCAAGACTTAAATTTAAAATTCTCTGCCCTTCCCTCCATTTGCTGCAGCAGTACAAAATCCCACTACAATCCAGTACTTGTCAATGTACATTACAAAGAGCTGAGCAGGGAAAGAGGGGCTTATAGAGAGGAATACAAGTTGTAATTTCACTTCTTTGCATGCATTTATTTGTGATTTCATGAATATTTAGTCATCTTGTGCTCCACAGAATTACAGAGTTTCTTAGGTTGGAAAAGACCTCCAAGATTATTGGGTCCAACCATTAACCCAGTGCTAGCCCCTCACCTGTGTCCCTGAGGGCCACATTTACATGTCTTTTAAATACCTTCAGGCATTTAACCACTTCCCTGAGCTGCCTGTTGCTTATCCACCTTTCAGCAAGATAGTTTCCCTAACATCCAATCTAAACCTCCCCTGGTGAAATCGGAGGTAACATCCTCTTGTCCTGTCTCTTGTTATTTTGGAGTAGAGCCCCATCCCCCACCTTGCCATACCCTCCTTTCAGACAGTTGTAAAGGGTGATAAGGGCTCTCCTTTCTGGACTAAACATCTGCAACTCCCCCAGCTGTTCCTCAGAGGGGTGCTCCAGACCCTTCCCCAGCTCCACTGCCCTTCTCTGGGCTGCTCCAGCACCTCAGTGACTTTCTCTAGTGAGGGGCCCAGAACAGGACACAGCACTCGAGGTGTGGCCCCGCCAAGTACAGGGGGACAATCCCTGCCCTGGTCCTGCTGGCCACACTACTGCTGGTCCAGGCCAGGATGCCATGGGCCTTCTTGGCCACCTGGGCACAGCTGGATCACGGTCAGTCACTGTCACCAGCCACCCCCAGGTTCTTTTCCACCAGGCAATTTTCCTTACACTCTGCCCCAGCCTGTGGCACTGCCTGGGGTGGTTCTGACCCAAGGGCAGTACCCAGCACTTGGCCTTACTGATCCTCATGATCCCCATGGATCCAGCTTGGCCAAGATTCCTTTGCAGAGCCTTTCTGTGTTTTCTATAAAGAATTTTACTTATTTTTATTGAAATCTATTCTAGGCATTGATACCATATTAGGAAATGCAGAATGTAACTGTAGTTATTCAGCTACTAATGAAACTCAAGATTAAAGAATCGAACATCATCATGAATGTCTGCTCACATTGCCTGGTTTACTTTTTATATGCAATTACAAATTTTCACTTTAAAAACTGGTTTACATTTTACACTGTTTTAATCCTTTAATACAGAATATTGGCATACAATTTGTAAATGTATATTCTAATCATATCCTTGGAGTAATAGTTGTAGTCACAGTTTGACAGTGTGAACAAGGGTGCTTTATACAAGGCAACTTGTAAAACTAAAATTTGGAGCTGTATAGATTCATATGTTCTTACTACAATGTGCTTTTTTGGAAACAAATCCATTTTCAGATAAACCACAATTTTATTTTTACACTGGAAAAATAGTAATGGGGTGGAAAGTTGATGTTAAAAATTTGTGCAGTTAATCTACACATCAGTACCCTTGTTATTGGTATTTCTGACTTTGCTGTTTGCCACGTTGTTTAAAGGAGAAAAAAAATTAAATAATGTTGCATTTTTCATCTCTGCACTCCACTAGCAATAACTTATGATAGATATGTCTGTTCTCTGTGCTGTCAGTAACATGGTCTCTTAAAGATTTTTTTTTTCTTTCTTTAAGGTCTGGAAGACTCCCACTACTCCTTATAATTGGTGTATGTGTTTAACCCTGAATTGTGCATTATGGCAGACAAATTAACAAGAATTGCTATAGTCAACCATGACAAGTGTAAGCCAAAGAAATGTCGTCAGGAATGCAAGAAAAGTTGTCCTGTGGTTCGAATGGGTAAGAGATACAATGTAACAAAGTATTGAAGCAATTGGAGATGTTTTAAATCAGTTCTAGTAGAAGGAATGAGCTTTTTATAACCGATATATTTTTGTGTATCATTCAAGCTTTTTTTCATAAAGCCTTTAGAAATATCACTACAAGCATGAACATGAGTATGAACATAAGCATGAACAATTCTTAGTAATAATGACACTTTTCAAGCCTTTGGATAATCTGAAGCTTTAGTGAACATTCATTAGTTACATGTTCCTCTGTGGAATATAGTAGGCAGGAATTCTGATTCACCAGAAACTTTACTGACCTTATCTTAATTTTTTTCACCAGGAAAACTTTGCATAGAAGTCGTATCACAGAGCAAAATAGCATGGATTTCAGAAACACTTTGTATTGGTTGTGGTATTTGCATCAAGGTAAAAATTAAACTGCTTTATTTAAAGTGCTAAATTTTCCTTATTTTGCTATTATATTTAGTAATGCATACTGTAACTTCAAAGAGCAGTTTTCTTTCCTGGACTAATCAGACCAAGTTAACTTACTGTTTACAGAAAGTGAAGAACTGTGTCACTTTTTGGGTTGCAAGGTGTGGGTTTTGTTTGTGGCTTTGTTTTTGCTTGGCTTTGTTTGGGTTTTTTGTTTGTGTCTGTAGACACCTAGCAGCAGAAAGATGTTTTTTGTGAAAGGTGGAGAATATATGCAGTGTGCCTTATTTGTATTGTAGACCGACAGTCTAAATTACAGACTATTAATCTGAAAAATGTGGTATAGAACTTCCTTGGGAGGTTGACCATGTAAAGGAAATTTGGTAGAAGTCTGTTTAAAAATGTAAATGCACAGCTGGCTGCAGTACAAAACATAGGCTTTTCTTAATAAATTGTGTGCACTAATAATCTATAATTTTTTTCAATTCCAGAAATGTCCTTTTGGAGCCTTGTCAATTGTTAACTTACCTAGCAACCTGGAGAAAGAAACAACACATAGATACTGTGCCAATGCCTTCAAACTTCACAGGTATTTTATTTTTCAAATATCAAAGAGACAAAATATCCAAGTTTTTGATAGTGTAATCATAGTGCACATCAAAGTGTTCTTGGTTCTTACCCCAGTAAGAACCTTTTAGAATGTTAATTACATTCTTCCTTTTAGAATGTTAATTACATTTTTCTTATTAAAAAGTATTATAATGAAATAAATTAGCATTAGGGATTATTTTACAGAGCCCCTATTTAAGAACAGAGTGCCCTAAAATATTTTTTATGCTTTTCTATTTTTAAGGAATTTGATATCATTTGGGTTCAATATTTGCAAGTTAACAAAGGCTGTAGTAATCACAAAGTCTGAAAATGGGTTGCAACATTTACGTGACCACTAACTGTTGGTGTGTGATAGCATAAATATAACACAAACTTATCAATGTTTTGTACAGGTTGCCTATCCCTCGTCCAGGTGAAGTACTGGGATTGGTTGGAACCAATGGTATTGGAAAATCAACTGCCTTGAAAATTTTAGCAGGAAAACAGAAGCCAAATCTTGGAAAATATGATGTATGTATCAGTAATAAAATAGAGTTAGCATTTTAGATAGCTGTGTGTATATTTTTGGACTGAACATTTGTATCTGTGGATGTGATAGATTTGTGGAGATGTTGGCACTTTGTCTTTTGACAGCCAGTGACGTACTCCACACAGGACCAATAGTAGAAGGTTATTGCTGACAAAGGCTTTCTTACAAATTGTGTGTATCTCTCAAGAAAGATAAGGGTATTAATTGTAATTGTAACTCACAAAAGATAAAAATCAGAGGTAGGTTTCTGTCTTGAAGTCACACTTAAAGGCTTGGGGTTTTTTAATACCAGTCTTTAAAAAATGCCAAGTTTTTCTCCCTGCATAATTTACCTGTTCCCATCAGGGATTTCCATAGCCCAAGTATTGGAGTTTCTTCTAAGTTACCTTTGTTTTTATCTGAACAGCGCAAGTGTCTGTGAGCACTTACCATTTATCCTTGGGATCTCTTAGGCATTTTTATCTTTGATTCTTTGAGGATGATTTCTCGTAAAGTGTGTTGTTGTTGTGTAAGTTGTGGTTGAAGGTATTTCCCACTGTACACTTGAATACTGAGCTCTGAAAAATCCTTAGTTTCTTCATGTCACTAGTTACTTAGACATAAGACTTTTTGAGAACCAGACTTAAAACAACTTGTAATCTGCTGGTATTAATGGGAATTCATAATCCATTTTCCGATGTGTATACTCCAAGTCAAACTGCAGCCAGTGAGCAAAATATTTCACAAGGTCTTCTTTACGTAGCACTACTCCAAAGAGTGAATACTTTAGAGAAAAGGCATAAATAATAACTAATAGGACTCCTCTTAGCAGTATTTCAGATGTTACTTTCTTGCCTTCAAATTGCACAGGGACAATTGAATTCTGATGCACACTTTTGTCTTTCAAGAAGCACTTCTAAGAACAAATGTTTTCAAACTTTCTTCAGCAGTTTCTTTACCTGAAAGAGTAATGTTTCAATAAACTGTTCATTTCATGGCTGCCACCTAAAGCTGCAAAGAAATAATAATTTCCCAGCTACATTTTACATTCTTTTTCAAGTTTGGTTTATATTATTTTGTGGACTTCTTGTTTCAGGTGGTAGTATTGCAGAAATAGCAAAACTTTTGACTTTCTGAATGTGTACTTAATTGAATTACCATGCTTCCAAAATCAGACTTTGCTGTGAAGGAGCCATATCAGTATGACCACAGAAACACGTGGTATGAATTGAATCTTCCATGTTGCTTCTGCTCTAAAACTGATGAAGCATTTCCTCTGTGTATTTGCTTGGTTTGGAAATTTGACTGTGTCAGTCTGATTCCATACTGTTTATCATCAAAGTAATTAACTCAGCACCCCTCAGAGTACTACAGTGTGCAAGGGGGGACTTTTTCCTGGGTGATTGCTCTGAATGGTTCCTTTTATTTTCAATTTGTCATTTTTCCTTTGTTTTATCCTTCTGTTTCCTTGGAAATGTTTGCTAGAAGCAGAGAAAATTACCAGATTTGTTGCATCTTCTGTGCAAGTTTGTGCTTTTATCATTCCAGTCCTTTTCCTTTGGATTAGCTGTATCAGATAGCTAATAAGTGTGGTTACACTAATCCATTTCTGTCATTTTCCCCATGAAGTTTTTTCAGTTCAGTAGCTTCTTAACTGTGCAAACTTAATTTTTTTTGAAGGCTAGTGAAACCTGGAAAAAAAAAAGGTCTCTAAACTTTGTTTTTAGAATGTTTATAGGGATTTTTTTGGAGTGTTATCTTACAAGCATATTTTATTTGCCTTATTGATTGGAATTTGAAATTAGGGTTTCTTACTATGTTTTTAAATGGTATAAGTTAACCCAGGCTTTAATTTTATCATAGGATCCACCTGACTGGCAAGAAATTTTGACTTACTTCCGAGGATCTGAATTACAAAATTATTTTACCAAGATCCTGGAAGATGACCTTAAAGCTATCATTAAACCTCAGTACGTGGACCAGATCCCTAAAGCTGCAAAGGTGAGACATTTCATGAGTTAATAGAAAGCTGGGAGCTTCTTCTGTAGTACTCTCCTGTGTTTAAAGGTTTTATTTAGCAGCATAATTCAGAACTGTCTGAAATTTTTAATGTTGGTTGGGATTTTTTATTCTTTATCATGCAGGGAACAGTGGGATCAATTCTGGATAGGAAGGATGAAACTAAGACACAAACTGTTGTATGTCAGCAGCTTGGTAAGTAATTTTGTACAGTCAAATATTAAAGCATTTGAGAAGTTCATATTTACTGAAACAATCAAGTTACCCTAATGTGATAGAACATGTAAATTATACCAACTCAGAAAAAGCAGAGAAAAAGTAAAGGTGCTTTAGTGTAAAGCCCAGGGCATGCTGTAATATAAATAACACCAATAATACTTTGTGGTGGCAAACTAGTTGATACATGCTAGTTAACAGAATCTAATGCAGTTTCTGTTTCATAGTAGAAAGTACTTATTTTTAAACCTGGAAAAATTCCACTTAACATCTGCTGCTCTTCCTTGCTCACAAATGTGGCAAAATCTGAGCATCCCCCTCAGGAGAACCACTGCATGTAAGAAATGTTATCCTAATATACCACACTCCCCCCAAAGCTTGTATATATCTAATTTTAGTGGGAGTAACACTGACTTCTGAGATTAATACAATTAATAAGAACGTCTGCATAGTCCAGCACTAGTAACGTTTTGTAGGTGTTTTGTATTTAGTTGTTACTAAATTTAGCTGTTGCTAAATTCACAATGGGATTCTCTTTGGTGGACCTGGGTAGTGAAAGTGGGGCTGCCATTGTGCCACCAAGAACATGGTCTTTGAGTCCCACTTAATTTATTAGTGATGCAATCTATTCTTGATATGTGGTGTTCATTAAACTGTTTAGAAAATACCTGCTTCACCCATCTGCTGTAAGGTTTGAGGGACTTGGATTTTCCTGAAAGTCAGGACTCTTCAGCCAGGTCTGGCAAAAAACACCATAGTTTCTTTTTAGGGCCAGAAATCTTTACCGATGTCGTGGAAGATGAAATAGAAACGCATCCTTCTGCATGATAAGAAGCAGTCATGCAACTAATGCTGCAGAGAAGCCATAGTTTGCTGTGACTTGGTATTAGCAGTATGATACTGATGCTGTATAAAGTGAATGCTTACTCTCCTCCTGTTTTCTTTTCCTCTCTGTAGAATGTTTGCTATGTTTATACATTTTTCTGTAGGTAGTAAAAATATGGATTGTTGTGTTGGTTATAACATACCTAAAATTAACCACTTATTTGCAGACTTAACACACCTGAAAGAAAGAAATGTTGAGGACCTTTCAGGAGGAGAACTTCAGAGATTTGCTTGTGCAGTTGTTTGCATTCAGAAGGCTGATATGTATGTTTAATTTACTTCTGTTACACGTTGCTTCTAATAATCTGTCTCAGAATATGGTCCTCAAATTTACACGTATTCTTAACAATAATACTTTTGTTTGAAATATTGAAAAATATTTAATAATTATTAAATAGTGTTTTAAAATTATTTAAAAAACAACTTTTGCCAACTCAGCAGCTGAAAGCCTTTTTTACTTCATGTGTAATCTCTGGATTCTGTATACTTTTATTTATCTGAGTAGAAATAGCTGATTTCAGAAGCCAGTGTTAGATTTCAGCATCACAGCCTCATAAACTCTCCCTAATCCCACCTAAATGTATCCTGTTGGACAGCACACCTCCCTTAGCCTCTCTGAATGAGAAAGGTACAGCTGCTTCCCCACCTCTTGGAACTTGAGTCCCTCCTCTCCTGTGTTGCAAGCAGGAAATTACTGTCTAATCTATGTTGTTTCCTGACTCCTTGGGACCAAGAAAGCAAGATCAGAAGAGTTACAGGGTTTTGGTTTTTTTGCTTTCATGAATTTTTGGTTGGTTGGTTTTGTTCTGCTTGGGCTGCTGTTTTTATGGTTGGTTGGTGTGAATTTCAAGTGGGTTTCGTTGTTCACTTTTCTCTTTTTGAAAAATGTCCTTCTTCCAGTCTTCTAAAGTATTTTTGCACTTTTTAGTTCATGTTAAATTTAAGGTAACTCAGAGTGAGTGCATGGGAATCCTAACTGCTGATTCCTGTAACTTTTGATAACTTTGTCAGAACTTTTGGGAAAGTAATACTTAACTCACTTTCACATGACAGTCTACAGAGAATGAAGGCAGGTGTGCACAATTCTCATTTTTTGTCTCCCTTTCTCAGTATAAATAATGAAAATTTTTTATTTCCATTTATTTAATGGTTGAAATGTGAATATTATGTTTGAAGAAGTAGAAAGCTTGCATTCACTAAGACTTCACTCTTCCTTTTGGGATTAGCTTCATGTTTGATGAACCTTCCAGCTACTTGGATGTCAAGCAGCGCTTGAAGGCTGCCATTACTATTCGGTCCCTAATAAACCCTGACAGGTAAAGACAAGCTTCAGATATTTCACCAGACTGTAATAATGCACAGCTGCTTACAGAGGGAACAAACATCCAGTCCATCCTTTCAGAAGTGCTCACTTCTCTGTATGGTACACTAACAGATGTTTCAAATATTCCAAGTCAGAAATATTCTATTCTTTTGCATTTTGGAAACTTATTTCCTGCCGTTTCTTGTCCTGTTTCAAAATTTTATAATAAGGATGGGAAAATATTGTGGTTACTTTTCACCTGAATATTGCTGTTTCACCCCTTTCTCACAAAGATTTCTATTTTCTTAAAATGTGCTAAGTATTTCTCACTCAAATCAATCAACATCTTTCCGCTTAATGTACATAAAGAAGCTGCCAGTTTACACTGAAGGTGGACTTTCAATTTATCATTCGCAAGTTTATTGACAAGTTTAAAAAATGCCTATGAGAGATTTGAACTCTCTCCTTTTTTAGTATAAAGTGAAGAAATCATATTAACTAAAAATCATGTTGATAGCTCTTGTTTATGCAAGACTAGAGTAAGAAAAAAAGAAAGAAAAATGTTTTGCCTTGAAGTAAAAAAGCATCTCTCTGGCTTTGTTTTTCAGGTACATTATTGTTGTAGAGCATGATCTAAGTGTGTTAGATTATCTCTCTGACTTTATCTGCTGCCTGTATGGTGTGCCAAGTGCTTATGGTGTTGTTACCATGCCTTTCAGCGTAAGAGAAGGTAATTTTTGCCATATTTCTCTTTTTAAACATACCCAAAAAAGACAGCAAAATGCCAGTTGTCTGCTATATAAACATGTCCTCTTCCTGTTACAGTTCAGCAATGAAAAAACGGTTTGATTTTTTGCAGAACTTCTGTGTTACATGATACTAAATTTGTAACTCAGCCCAAAAGCCTTCATTATGAGATGCACTTTTTCTCTTGCTGTGGACATAATTTTGATACTTGCAGGTGTTTTGTAAACAGTGGAGTTACACAAAAGACCCTATAAGTAGTAGAGAAAGGGCAGGAGAGAGGTTGCACAGTACAGAGGTACGTAGTGTTCAACTGAATTGACCCCACTTGTGGTACTGAGACTCAGTAAAAATTGGCTTTGAGAGAGTGGGCCCAACAGCAGGAGTTCCTTTAAATCCCACACACATCACTAACAGTGGGTTTTCAGAAAGAGCTGCTCCAGCCATTCTGTAATTTAGTAAGGCTTTTCTTCATTCAGTTTGTAATGTGCACACCTTAAAAGAGGTCTTGTTGCTTCTTTTAGCATAGCATTTAAAATCCAGCATTCTCATACCTGAATGGAATTCACAGCCAGGAATTGAAATTTGTATTGTTTTCCTTTGTTACAGACCTCTTTTAATGATCTTTTTTCCTCCCATCATAGGCATAAATATTTTCCTAGATGGCTATGTTCCAACAGAAAATCTAAGGTTTCGAGATGCATCTCTGGTATTTAAAGTAGCTGAGACAGCTAATGAAGAAGAGGTTAAAAAGATGTGTATGTACAAATACCCAGGAATGAAAAAAAAGATGGGAGAATTTGAACTATCCATAGTAGCTGGAGAATTCACCGATTCTGAAATTATGGTGATGTTAGGGGAAAATGGTAAGTGCAATTTATGTTGGAAACTGCTTCTCCAGCCCTTAATATGGTCCTAAAGCTCTTCTTCACTCTGGGAGCCAGGCTTCAGAATTACTGGGTTTGAGTCAGTCAAGTTGAGCTGCTTGTTTCCTGGTGAAGATATCACAGCATGAGTCCCCTGACTAGGGAGAATGTGAAGTTACTGAGTGTTAACAGTGCCACCGTGTTTCTCTGTTACGTACTCCGTTTCAAAAACTTGTGTGGCAGTTTTAAGATGTCTCTTCCATTTGAAAAAGCAAGTAGTAACAAGTGCTGGAAGTTAATATAGGAATTCTCAAAGCAGTCTAATTTTAAAATGTATTCTTTATTAAATAGTCTTCGTTGTTATTGTATCAGTGACATAATGGTTAGAGGTCTAAATTACTAAAAAGTGATTAATGTGTAACTTGTATTTTATTTTAGGAACTGGCAAAACAACATTTATCCGAATGCTTGCAGGAAGACTTACACCTGATGAAGGAGGTAATGCGTTATACCCAAGCTGAAACCTATTTTAAGGATAGTGGAAATTCTCTAGTTTACATTATTTTGTCTTTTTATAGGTGAGGTCCCAGTTCTGAATGTCAGCTACAAACCACAGAAAATCAGCCCTAAATCTACGGTACATTTCAGGCTTATTTACTAAGTATCGTGTTTGCTGCAAAATGCACAGATAGAAATTCGTCTATGCCTATTTTATATCTATATCTATTTTAGATTTTTTTTTAAATTCTGTTTCTGCTTGTTTTCTTGTGGTGCATAAAACTGAATGGCAGCATGTTCCTTTTGCTAGGGAAGTGTCCGTCAGCTGCTGCACGAGAAGATCAGAGATGCCTATACACACCCCCAGTTTGTAACTGACGTGATGAAACCTCTTCAGATAGAAAACATCATCGACCAGGAGGTATTAATTGCTTTAATCAACATCCTCACTGTCTTAACTCTCAACCTGTACCTGAACTAAGCATGGCCTTGTTTCCCCCCACACCACCAGGTTCAGACGCTGTCTGGTGGTGAGTTGCAGCGTGTGGCATTAGCTCTCTGTCTGGGTAAACCGGCAGACGTTTATCTCATTGATGAGCCCTCAGCATATCTGGACTCTGAACAGCGTCTGATGGCTGCCAGAGTCATTAAACGGTGAGTACACATGGTGGGCAAGGAACTGACATTTGCAGTAGTGTTACAATGAGTTCACATTACTCTCTCTTCTTTTCTTTTTTCCCCTCATTTCAGTTTCATTCTCCATGCTAAAAAAACAGCTTTTGTGGTAGAACATGATTTTATCATGGCTACATATCTTGCTGATCGTGTGATTGTTTTTGATGGCATTCCTTCCAAGAACACACTGGCAAACAGGTAAGAGATTTGTTGGGATTACTAAGCAAGATTGTCATCCCTGCCTATGGAAATTTAAGCTGCATCCAAGACTGTCCTTAGGATTCTGACTTTTGTTTTGAATCATGGAACAGAAAATGGGATTGATCCTCACTTACAGACTGCCTAAACCAGAGTTGGGGCAGGGTTGAAGAACATAACCAAACTCTCAGAAACTAGACCAGCCTTAAGCAACTGCATGATGGCTAAATAACAATCCAAAGAGACCAAGGAATGAAAAAACTACCAACTGTAAACTACCCTTCTGAAAATAACTTTCAGATGTATTAAAAGAAAGCAGTGTACTAATGGTACCTGTATGCAGATGTAGTGATGGGCAAGTCTTGACATCAGCATGCAGTATGCATTGTTTTACTCTTTCAGAGCTGTCCCTTTTGATGTCTACTTTTGTTCCTGTAAGTAGTTTCATGTAGATTACAGAGACTTTTTGATGAGCAGCCTTATCAGAAAACATGCTTTTTGAACAGTGAGTACTTGGCACGAGCCAGATGAAGTAAACACACTGGTCTGCCATGTGTCTGCAATCCCCTGCTACCCTGGCTTTGGTGGTATTCCTTCCAAGAACACACGTTGCAATTCAAAAATCACAGTCGTTCACTGATACTGAGAAAATTATGTTATAATCCTTGATAGATTTTGCTTATGGTGCAAGTGTTGGGATTTTTTTTTCCTTGAATGTAAGTAAGTGTGCCAGCACACACATGTAGATACAAAATAAAAAGCAAGCAAAGGTCACAGCTGGAAGCCACAGTGAGATACTACTCTCATCCTTCAGCAACAACTGAGACAGGGTTTGACTAAATACGTAGCATGTCATGTTATGTCAAATACAGATCACATTTGCATTTCCAGACCTGAGTGAGCTCAGGATGGAGATCAAAGTTGCCTGTAATCATATGATATAAAACTTCTGAAAATGTAGCTATAATATTCTTCTCTCTCAACAGTCCACAGACGCTTTTGGCTGGAATGAATAAGTTTTTATCTCAGCTTGAAATCACTTTTAGAAGAGACCCCAACAATTACAGACCAAGAATAAACAAACTCAATTCCATCAAGGTAAGAGAGGAGCACCTTTACAGTACAGGAGCCATGATTGTTTAATATGAAGTCAGATTTTAAAATACGGAACAAAATGAAGATTGACAGGGTAGTTCTGCTGTGCTGGAAAAACAGCATGTGAAACTAGTAAGAGTAATAAGGGAAGCAGAAAGAAGTTTAGATAAGTGGTTTTATTTCAGTTACATTCAAGTCTGCCAAAGACTACTTCAAGTAATGGTTACCTTTTTTCTCTTCCCAAGGACGTGGAACAAAAGAAGAGTGGAAACTACTTCTTCCTGGATGACTAAATATTGAATCCCAGCACCTTTTTAACTGGCATCTAGACATGCATATTGGAATCTAAACAGCTGTGATGAGATGGCTCAGATCAGGTTTTAGAACAATTAATCTTTTGGAGCTTAAAATCTCTTGCTGCATTTATCATCTGAGATAGTAGCAGTAAACATCCTAGTCTGAGTAAAACTGCCACTTTATATATTTTGGTAACACAGCCCTATTTTCAGTGTAATAATTTCAAAATAGACCACCTTGAAATTGTGCAAATGGGTCTCCTGATTTTTCAAATTTAAGGGAGGTTTTCACTTCAATATATCCTACTCATGTACCAAGTACTGACTGAACTTCCTCATTTTAAAATAAATCTTTGAAGCTGTTTTCTGTACAAGAGGGAAGTTTACTAAGAATGTCATGCTACAAGAGTGACTCCTCTTTTAAAAAAGGTCGAATCTCTCTGGCTGAGGGTTTCAAAAATAAAATATCCACCTAACTTACAACTCTTCTGTGACACTGCAGAATTTTTTCAATTACTAATTCAGAAGTGTGTATATTTATTTAACGCCACGTACCCTTTTCTCACACTGTAGCGCACACAGAAGATGCAGTACAAAGAATGTAAAAGAAGGTAGGTACCCCTTTTTTTAATTATTTGTCCCTGTGCATGTTCTCAGACCTAGTGAGATGAAAATAATCAGTGAAATAATCTTAAAGAAGTATAAACATCCTTTCCATCTATCCAACTCACTCTTCCATGAAGTTTTTATAAGGCTAAGATACAGGAATTACTTTTTCCTAAAGTAAAAGCTTTGGATCCTTACTATGACAAAAAAGAAAATGAATTTTTAAAACCTTGTTAAAAACTTACTTCCATATCCATTAAGGTCCCTTCAGGGAACCAGAAGGAAAATTTAAAGGTTCCTGCTTACTTAAGCAGACATGCAAAAAACAACTTTCAGCTATGTGTCTTAAAAGTAAGGAAGGGTATTTTCAATTCAGCAGTTCCCTGCCTTCATTGGCATGTGAAAAACATCATGAGAAAACGTGGCTTTGTTCCTTGTTTACATTTTTGCCTCAGAAGCTACAGAAAGGAGTGGGGGTTTTTGGTGGGTTTTTTGCCATTCTGTGTGTTAGTAACATGGTTATTTCATAACCTTGGCAGTACTGAGCATTATATACACACAACTCCCTCTGTCTTGTACCAGCAATGCACCTGTACTACACCAGCAGAGGGATTCCCTAAAGTGTAGGTATTGAATACACCCTTACACAACCACCCCGGTCAGACAAAAACTTCCTAAGGCTGACTTAACTTGTTCTCCTCTGCACAGCCTAACACCCTTTGGACTGGAGTTGTGCAATCTTCTCTCAATCAGTTATAAAAAGGAGAAGGTAAAGATGTGTGTCACAGCTCATTATATTCTGAATATTACATATATTAACAGGAGGATCCTGCAATCTAAATTTTGCCCCAGGCCAGAGGTTGGGCCAATCAGTCTACTACTCCTTCAGCAAGAGAGGAAACCAGACTTACTTGATCATCACTGGAGAAAATACATCTACACCTTCCAGTCCTTCACTGTCCTGGAGTAGCAAGGCAGTGTAGGCCCAGCTGAAAGAAGTTGCTTTTTAAACGCATATGCTAAAAGCACATCCCTCCCACTTACTGCCGTGCCTCTCTTCCCCAGTGTTTCCCAACAGATTTCTGTAGGAAGTGTTACTGGCTGCATTCTTGCAACAAAGCTCATGCTGAACTATCTGCTCTAGGAGAGAATGATTAGTTTAGTGACTGCTGCACAAATTTGGGGTTCAGCTGGAGTTAAGAGTTTCAAAATTACCAGTAAACTCAACGGGCAGCCCTCTTTACAAAATGCAGCCCTCTTTATGTTTTTGAAAGGAGTTGAAATAAACAGAGAATCACAATGGTACCAACAGTTAAATCCCTCAGTGCTCGCTTCATTCTCAACCTGAATAAGTGAAGATTGCCTCTTTTGAAATCCTAAATACATTTCTGAAGGAAAAAGTATTTAGATTAAAAAAAGAAAAACCAAAAAGCCTCCAGCATGACCCATACCCCTACGAACAAAAACTCCAAATTCAGTTTATGGCTTCTTTTTGTTTGCTGCCTGGCCACATCCTGTTCATCATTCTGCTGCTTACTGCAACTGGCTCTGTAAGAACAACACTTACTTAATGCCACTGCAACAGGTTTAAATACATAAATATAATTTAGAAAGCAAGTGAAAAGGCAAAACATTTATTTTAATAGGGTTTTATACATAGCATGCATCTGAAAACAAACTCTTTATTATGTAACTATCACTCTGGTTTCTGCACCAAGGGTGTACAATCTCAGACACAATGAATGGGTACCGTCACCTATACTACTGTATACAGAGATATAAAAATATACACAACAGTTCAATTTTACAGAGCAACAGAGCTGAGTGAATACTGTGCACACTGCACTCTCCGAGCCTGGACAGCTGAACATCCAGACTGCAAAGGCAACAGGAACACTGCGGAGATCGTAACTGGGCTCAGAAGAAACAGCATCAGAACTCTGACACAGTGTAAAAATATAAGGCAGAAGCCACTTTCTTCTGGATTGTAGGGAAGAGCAGAGCACACTGCGACTCTCCATTCTTGCTTTTAAAAGTAGTTCCAGCAAGGAGTTGTACATGCAAAACATCAACAGTGCAACAACAAAAGAATACTGAACAGTAGCTCAATCGTACAAACTTAAAAAAACGTAACACGTACTTTATGCATCTCCTCACAAAATATCTAGGATTTGTCAGTGCATTAGTGTTAAAGTGGCATTAAAAAAACTTCTGCTATTATAACAGATGCAGAATTATTTTGGAAATGCATAGCATCTACATTTTTATTGTCTTTGTAATTATTCAGTTGGCATAGGCACCATTCTAGTCACACCAGCATTGAGAAGAATTCATGGTGGAAACAGCCATTCTTATCAGTTCATACACAGGTATTCTTGACTGCTTTGTCTTGATTTTGATTTCAACAAATAAATGCTTTTTAAAATTCAAAAATATACCCTATGATTATGAAAAGAACTATATACAACATACCTAAGACACAGGGTTAGCTGGCTGCCATACGTGTAACACACAAGAGAAACATTCAAGTTTGACAGATACTTTTTCTTTTTGAGATGAAAGGCCTTTGGGTTGGAAGCATATCAGAGACAACAGTGCAGTAGGCTGAGAATTCCTTTAGCTCAGTTCAGAACTAAGGCATTGTATGATAAAATATACATTTATATTTGGTGCAATGTTACTGTCAATTTTAGAATCTAAATCACATCAAATGCTGTCATTTGTCACTCTAGTAAACGCACATAGCCATCTTCTATCACAAACGCAAACCTTTGTGGGGAAAAAAATTATCAAACACTAGACCTATTTTTTTTTTCTAATTTGACGTTGAAGAAAAACGGCTAAGCCAAACAAACTCTAGAATCCCCCCAAAAACCCTATGGTAGGACTTGATATCCTCCTAGTCTTTACTTGCCAAAAATTAGCCAAAAATTAAACATATCATTGAACTTCACTAGAAAGAAATTAAGATTTTAAACTGCTACTTCCAATTACTTTTTGCTTCGTAAGTTTTCCAATTATCCACTCATTTTATGCTTGCTGCCCCCTCTGATTATCTCCCAGTGTTGCCCTTCTCCTGTCATTCCTATATGGCTGACCTCTAAAGTTTCTCTGATACTGGTAGCCGTCATCTCTGCTTCTGCTGGGTGGTCCTTTCCAGGCTTCCTCGTTTCTTTGGAACTGGTATCCTCCCCTGCTGGAATAACCCCTATCAGGTCTGGGCCTTCTGCCTCCTCCGTAAGTCTGGTTATAGAACTGCTTGGATCTGCCGCTCCTCAGCATGTCAGAAACCTCAGTGTCATCTTCAGAGCTCTCTTCCCTCGTTCTCTGGGCCCTGCTTTCTGTCTGCACATTCCCAGTGCCCTTGGACTCTCTCCCTTTAGCAGGCTTCTCCTTCCGGCCGGGAGTGCCAGGTTTCAGTTCATTTTTGGGAGGTTCTGCCAGCAGTGGCTGCGTGCTGGGCCCTGCCGTCAGCCTCTCTGGGCCCTGTGTCTGTGGAGGGCGATGCTGCTGCCCGGCTGCTTTCTGCTTAGGAGCGGCCGAAGGACAGGTTTGCTCCAGCTGAGGTGCCCTGGCTGAAGTGTCTTTCGGGGTCCCTGCAGCAGCCACTGGGAATGGGACGGTGTTGGAGCCGCTGCCACTGTTGGCCTTCTGGAGCTGCTCTGCACAATTCACTCCAGGAACTGGAGGGCTGCATTCTTTGCCCACGTACATGCTGGCAGAGGTGCCAGCTGCTGCCTCTTTGTCTTCAGGTGACAAAACAACATTAGGTCTCGCTACTGAATTCTCAATGAAACCCTGAACTGGGTACCCATACCAGAAGTGAGGAAAGAAAGGAGGTGCTATTGGAACAGCTCCTAGAAAGTGATTGTGTCCAAAGGGTGGCTGTGGGAACATACTTTTCCCTCTCAGGGACTCCTCATAGTTCGCATGAAGAGCTTGCGCTGGATTCTCTGGTTCAACACAGACCTGTCCTTGACTTTCTGTCACCTGAGCTGAAGGTATGATGAGAGGCAGTGATGGAGATCTGTCAACCTGTGGAATCTGACCATTGGACCTGGCTTCGGTCTGGACAGCAAAGTGCCTGTTTGGTCGTGCAGTTTCATTTTCGTTCTGAGCGGGAGCAGCCTCCTGGAACCAGGGGTTGTGCGGATACAGAGGAAGGGACACGTTTGGGTACATTCTACAAGCAGCTAAATAGGCCTGGTGCAGGGGGTACAGGTAAGAATGGGGTGCCCACATGGGACAACTGTATGCCTGCAAGACAGCAGGGAAAAAAGACTAATCAGTTATTTGATCTTTTGAATGTTCAGAGAGACATAAAAGCACACCAGTCATTTACCATTTCGAAACAGTTAATTGTAGTAGATAAAAATTAATTTTCCTTACAGTGACTGCCCTCAATTCTAAATCCTATGACTCTAGGATGGTGTTCTTATTTTTTCTTTTCCTTCCAAATGCAGTTGAAATGGGCAACAGTTATGACCAGTAAGAAAACTTAGTAACAATTTCTATATGGTTAAAGACAGGAAGCTTAGTAAGTCAAGCTCTAGCTATGTGTTTGAAGAGAAAGATTTCAAACTCATTTTCCAGAATCACACATCCTAACTGGCAATTTCTTCTAGTAGACCTCACTTTGCGAAGGCCACAACACTGAAGTTGTCCACTTCAAGTGGTGACCCCTTCCCTTTTCTCTACCTCCATGTTAATGAACTGGACCGTGTAGAAACAGTCCCTGGAGCAAACCATCCTGAAAAGCCTAGGCAGACCTCTGCAGGAGCCCCTTCCCTCTCAGTGTGCAGCAGAAGGGTTTGGGGAGGGCAGGGTCTGGAGTAGAGCAGCAGACAGACACAGGGTATTTCCTGGGTCTGCTGTACCCTTTGACACCAGCAGAGCAGCACAGCCACTAGAACATGGGCTGGGACCAGCAGATGGTGCCGAAGCACCAAAACGACAGGCTACATCCTAAAAAATCCACAGTAGCAGTAAGGACAGTCCCAAGCATGTCAGCTTAGGAAATTCACACTGTTTAAATGCATTGTGGTGACACTTGCTAATTAATGACTTACAGATTTCCTACCAAGCACAGAGACTTATATTAAGTAGAGGTATCAAATTTACATTGGAAACTGTGCTGAATATTCCCTTTCCATGCCCAGACACGAAAGAGTATCGTTGCTATGGCCAAAGTCCCATGAAATAAGCCCAAGAGCTCTCAGCACCTTTGCCTCAAGTCGTCTGCCTGACAGAAGGTAAAAAAGGAACATTTTTTTGTGCAGAAGGGAGAAAGAAAGCAAACAACTAGTCCTTGCCAAGCAATGGAAAATGTTGGGATTTGGCTAAGCCTCTTCCCCAACGACACACACAGATTTGCACCACATTTACACATACACATTCTATAATTACTGAAAAAGTAGAATACTATTATCATTAACCTGAGCAGAACAGACATGCAGAGTACTTAAGGGAATGTCCCCAGGGAAAGATTCTGGGATCTGTACTGCAGTGGCTTTGCCAGTAAATGGCCAGGGTTGAAGTCTGAGGCCATTTTCTCATTCCCTGTACATGTCATCCAAAAGAAGCATCTTCACATTCACAATTTATCTGTGACTTTGTAAAGTACAATTTGCTGGCTGTGCAGCCACAGTGAAGCCAATAGCTCTAACTATGCTATTGACATGAATTTGATTTCTGCTGACTTGAAGTGCACTGTGGACAATTGCTGGAATCCCAGTTAACAGAACACAAAATAAGGAAGTATTTCAGACTGAAAGATGGACTTGAAATGTGCATCTGCAGCAACAAAACTTCTGCACTCTGAGTACCAACAATTATTTACAAGCGATTTTTATAACAAACATGAAAACATAAGTAAGTTTGAAGAGTTACCTTCACACCAAGATTGAAGAAAAATCTAAGAATATTCTTATCTAAAAAGAAAAGAAAGAACAAAAATATTTATAAGGACCTAAAATATTTCTTCTGATACAAAAACTGCATAAAGTTCAATTTCAGTAGAGAACACTGGTATTAAGTTACTACTTGCATGTCTTCAATTGATTAGTTGGGGTTTTTTGCCACAGTAAGATATCTAGAACACAACAGCAGTTTAAATTTATGTTTTAACAGTCTGTGAATTTCTAGTTTTTAAAGAAACAGTTCACTAAACAAACACCACTGTGCAGTCAGACATGAGATGTTCTTTATGGACATACCTTGCATTCACAGTATGCCAAAACCTGTATTTTCCCAGATCAGTAAGGAAACACTCAACAGCTTCCAAGCTTTTAAAGGACATGAGCAAACCTATTACTCTGACAGGAGCAGCTCTTCAAAGATAATTTTTTACATGCACAAAACCTCAAGTTATGGTGGGACAAGCTAAGAACCACAAAATGATCCTACCAGATTTCCAGGTGTGACCACTTGAAACAGTCACAATGTTGGCAATGCAAACTAAAGAGTTACAACTCTATTCAGTATTCCCTCCCACATCTTAGATCACGGAATGACAACGATTGGATCTTTTGACAAAGAATGACAACAGGACCAAAAAAGGTTGTGTTTATCTACATGTTAAGAAAAGACGACCTATTAGGAAAAATGGGGTAAAATTCAGACTTCTCACCTTTAGGTAAGTCTTCCCCAGTACTGCACAGGGAGTAAGGAGGTGCAACAGCTCTTTCTCCCTTTTCATTAAAAGGGAATCCAGGGTAAAGTGGATCCTGGTAGGGATTCAGAGTCTGAGGCAAAGGCATTAAAGGCTGGTTAACTGCTTGTAGCCACACAGGAACTCCAGCACCTGAAGCAGATGTTACCTGAGCCTGTGATACAATAGAGTCAGGTCCCGTTGCTGGTCCTGGCATCAGTGAAGAAGCAGGTATTTGGGGTGGAATACCTAGAGGGGAAGAAACCCAACATACATACATACATATATAGATGTATATATAAAAATAGAACAGGTATCAATGCATATCTATATATATGTACATATAGATCAATAATCACAAACCAAAAGATATCAGAAAAGCAGGATTCAAAATGCAGAGACTAGTTTTCAGAAAGAATGAAACAAGTAAGCTAAGCTTTCCAGAAATAGCTAAACTGATCCCATGTTTCTTTTTAAAATTATGAATGCCAGAAGGAAATAGGAAGGAGGAAAAAATGGGGGAGCAAACTTTCATCTGAATCCCTGAAGTTCTGACTAAACATTAGTCAACTCCGAATCTGAGCTTTGATCAACTGGGCTGCACATCTTCTGTCACAGACACAGTGAAGTGAGACAGGATTGTGACTGCCTCACGTGAACAAAGCAGGCTGATCCGAAAGCTGGTTCTTGTACAGAAACAGCAGAGAGAGAAAATGCAGCACCTGATCTAACGAGCACTATTGATTCTAAGCTAACTCCACAGACCACAAGATATGCACAGCACACTAAAACCCATTACACTGGCTTTGCAGCTCAGGTCCAAATGGATCTCATTAGTTTCAAACATACAAGCCCCAGGCTGGGTCCCCAGTCAACCAAGGAGCCTATTATTACACGGGACACAGAGCACAAACACTTACCAGGTTTCAACATGCTGACAATATGTTCTACCTTAAGCAGATCCTCAAAACTCAATGCTATCCCACTCAAGAGGAACAACGGCCAATTAAGTACACAACCCTCTTATACCTTCAGGTTGGGAGTCAAGCAAACTGTACATACAGGCAATCAAAGATCTGTTAGAACTCTCACTAGCTTTCAGCAGTGAGAAACTACATTCCTATGAATGCCTGCCTTTGGAATGTGAAATTATATGGGACAGTGTCTCCTGGGGGTATCTTCAACTTAGTAAGAGAGTTAAAGTATTTTCCAGGGCCAGTAATTTCTGATTTATGTTAATATTTCTGCAAACCTGCTGGTCCGTATGTTGCTGGCTCACTTGGCCAAGCTGGCACAATGGCTGGTACAGAAGGCACTGCTGGAGGTAAATGCACCTCAGAGAAGACTGGAGAGGGTGTCGGAGTTACGCTCGGCAAGCATTCAGTCAGGTTCTGTAAAAACAAAAAAGTCTGAATCCCATCATGGCTGGTGACCCTGATGACTCAGTCTTATCTGGACTACCACCATTCCCACAGGGAAGTACTAACTAGGAACAGACCCAAAGAGACCTGAGCTGCATCACTGTGTGGAGAGCTCTGCTCTGAGCTCTATCCAGCCATGCCTGTACCATAGAGCCATCAGTGCTGGAACCACCTCCTCAGGCTTTACATTTAACTATCTCCCACCCAAAAGAAAAGCCACCCTCACAAGCAATTACCAATAACCTCGGAGAAACCTGAAAAGGAAAAGCTAAAGAATTTAGAGGGAAAAGCACAGTTACCTTGGTAGAAAGATATGAAATAACCCCTCTCTCAGAAAAGAATAGATATACTTCTACTTTTCTATCAAAGGTTGTCCTTTTACAATCTTTATGCTGGACATAACAGATTCCTAACTGTAAATATGAAATTTTATCATTATCACCATAGAAATGACAATGTAATTAAAAGCCAGTATTGTAATACATACGTGGCTGTGATGAAGCTCCCCTTTGTCTGAAGTCTCCTGACTGGAAAACTTTGAAATCAAACAAACATTTCTTACTTGCTCAGCAAGAATCGGAGAATCTGTTTTTACTTGTTCCAAAGGAGATGAAGCTTTTGGATAACTCTCATCTTGACTATTCTTCTAAAGCAAAGTTAGAAACAACATACACAGCTAGTCCAATAGTAAGATTAACTTTACAAAGAGTTATTCACAAACAGTAAACCACACTCCATACAAAGTGGACTAAGCACCCATCACATATTATACTAATGTGACATTTTGTTCATTGAAAGGACAGCAAAGGTTAAAAGCCAACAAGAGGCCATGAATCTTCACTGAACTTCAGAGCTCATGGTCTGTTAGCACAGTAGCTATTAGCAAACATCAAATCTTCTGTGGTCCCATTATACTGAAAGTACAGACTGTACTAAGCAATTACAAATCCAGATTCGTAAGTGCTCTCAGTAGCCCAGGTTGGAGGACTCCGATTGCAGAGAAAGACTAAGTATAAGTTACAGTGCTGAGGAAAGCTGACAGAAGTACAAGCCTCCAGCCTTAGGAGTATTTCACTAAAAGCTGTAAAGCAGCAGCAGCAATCACAGCTCTAAAGGCAGCTATTGCTCTGCTAATCATGTATCAGAGAAGCAATAACATTAAAAAAAAAATTTGGTCTTTTCTTTAAGATTACCTCAGATGAATTTGGCTCAAGCTTCTGACTTAAGTGGATCTGCCTGGAATTTGACTCTGCAACACCAAGACATAACCTAGTAAATGAACCATTACACCATTTATGGCTATCACAACTTAAGCCAGTTAGTTTGTCTTTCCAAAATTAAACTTTCAAAAACCAAACCTATACCTTAGTATATATTACTTCAGAAAACTTAAATTTCTATTTTTACCAAAGATCAAAGCATCCTAAAACAAACAGTTGTTCGTGCAGTAACAGAGCAGCTATTTCAACCTGGGTTCTCCAAGCTCTACAGGAGTTCTTTACTGATGTTTGGAAATCATTTCAGTGATGCTTGGGGAAAGTAGGAATGAAATGCAGCTGTCCCTTTAAATATATTAATCCTAAGTTGCTCCTAATGAAACAGAAGTTTGTACTTTGCTTAAAGTGAAAGTGCTCTGATCGGCATTTTCATATTCAAGTGTTAAGATAAAAGAAGCTCAAAGTCTTGTCTACTTTTACTGAATAAAAACAGCTTAGAATGTTGCAGTAGATTAAAAGATCTAAAGTTTTCAGACTGCTGCACAAAGTTTCATTCCTCAAGCACCAGCAAACACTTTGGTGGGGAAGACAGTCATCACATAATAAGATCTGAACAAGTTCTTCACATTCTGGCTTATTTTCAGACCTGGCTACCACTGCTTGTCAATCAAACTCATCCCCAGATTATCAATAGTAGATATAGACTTTTTAAAAGCTTGTTATACACCTTCACAACTAGACAGCAGTATAAATGGAAACAGTATTGATTTTGAGAATTACTGCCAAATCCCCGAGCAGCAATAGGAATCCCTAAACACTCAGAAGGAAGTATACTTGATTCCCATAGGATTGTTAACCTAGTTTCACAAGAGGCAATGCAATCCAGAGTGTCACAAAAAGCAGAGAAAGCTGGACATGCCACGCCCTTCAGCCAAATCCATCATGACACTGGAGTCTTTACTTTCTCTCCAGCTTTCTCTACGTGAACATTCCTTAAAAAATTCCTTTGCAATTAGCAGAGATTTACTAACTACCTCCTCCTGTCACCTACAGCTTTCTTCTATTACTGTCGTGTTCCACTTCCTCACAGAAGAGGAAAAGCTTTAAGTCCATGAAGAGAAGCTAAAGTGTTGTAACTGACTGGGGCAAAGGAGAAAACACAAACAAAATTTTGCCCATGTGACAGAGCTTTCTACTATAAACAGGTTTGTTTTTCTAACCCTTCTGTACACCATCTTCTCCCCTTCCTGTACCATGGTATGCTAATTCTTAACCATGCCAGAGTGAATACTATTACCTGCTTCATAAATGACTCTTAAGGCTCCTCCCACTGGCACTTTCTGCCACACACTCTAGAACTTCAAAAGGATCTAATTTAGGGTAGCTCTGATAAGTCTTTCAGTTTCTCTCATTTCTCCTCCCATTTACTACAAAAATCCCAGCCAGGAGTCTACTCTCTCAGCCACATTCACAAAGCAGGGAAATGTACTTTCTTCACAAACCACACCCTTGCTACTTCCAGCCCAGTTTAGTTTGGATACTGCTACTTGGGATGACTTTCCCCTCCTCATTGCCTAAACAGATGTCCCATCTTGAATAAATTCTGAGGCTGGTAACAAAACCAAGCAAACAAACAAACAAAAAAAAGCCATTATCTAAACCCATTTAGTTTTACCTTTCTCCTTCTGCTCTTCCACCTCTGCTGTCCACTTGCTGTTTCTTCTTTCACTATTCAAGAACTTTTTCTGGTTTACATTATCCATAGTCTGTGTAGCAGCCTGACAGACTGACTGGTTCTGAAGAAGTTGACAAAAGCAGAAATATCACTTTATGTAATCAGTTGAGTAACACTTTACCATCATCTACTATGATACTATTATGCCTTCATGACAAATAATATTTATGTCTGTGATGGGCAGAAAGAGGAAGGGGGGAGTCTGGCTCAGTATTCTGCAGATTCATCCACTCTTTCTCATTCATTGCTACATTTTGCCAAGTGCCCTTTAAGAGCATTCATGTCACTAGCTGACGTGACAAAATCTGTTTCACTCAGACAATAACTCACATCCTCCTCCTGCAGGTGAGCAAATACAGTAAACTGTTACTGCTCAGGACAGAGGCTTCAGTCCCTTAGGCTTCAGTCTTTCACCTGGTCATTCTTCCCAGCCTTGTTCTTGTTTCTGTTTCCTTAGGATTTAAACCCAAAAAGCCCCACACATCTCTAGAACAAACCTATGTGGAGAGTAGCTCTTTACCCACAGGATCTGCTCACTTCCCTGGATGTACTGAGACTCCCACGCACTTTCATTAGAATTGCATCAATAGAATCATCTCTACAAAATCCTACAGCTACAGATGCTCATGTATCTCCCATATTTACACACTTAAAGCACTGTGTGGTGGATGTTCAATTATCCCCAGGATAAACTACTATGAGTATATTCTTATCTTTAACATACAAAGCATTGTAGATACCTGTATTTTTAATTACAAAGTGAGTGCAAAATGAATATCCCTAATTTTTGAACTGCAGTGTGATTCAAGGACAGCAAACCAATGGCTAATGGAAGGTTCACAGACAAGTATGGAAAGTGCACTGTTAATTACAAGGAATACAGCATACATTGCAAAGAGCAGGAAAAGCTTGTTCGTCCCGCTGCTGGATCTCATAAAGGGAACGAGACTCCTCTATGGCCTGCTTCTCCCTGCGCTCCTCCGGAGACAGCCCGAAGTAGTTACAGTCCCTGCTGCCATGGCTCAGCTCCTCACTTCGCTCACGCTCCGCTTTCCTGAAAGGAAAAAAGGAAGCGGGTTCACTTGGACCAAGAAATTCAGATGAAACCCAATACAAACTCGTGGGTTAGGAGGAAGAAAGAAGATGCAATGATGGAAACTCTGCTGCAGCAGCCCAAGGAATCAAAAAGTCACTACCAACAAATGCAGGCAAAACCCTCTTCTCATACTCCTTTCAAGTGGCAGGCCAGAACACAAAGCAGTCCCCTACCACAGGTTCAGCAGAAGCTGAAGGAAGATCTTAGCCATGCCCAAGAAGCACTTGAAACATTATTTTAGCCCCAAACAAAAAGAAAAACAACTACAACAAAATCCACACTAACATCCACTTTCCAAGGAAAAAATATGGCTTTGTAGGCAGTTTCTGCCATGCAAGAAAAAAAATATATTAGTTTTCCCAAGCTTGTGTGTATTTTTAAGGACTTGGTACACTTCCTAAGAATTCAATGGCAACGTATATCAAAAGAGTATGCTGGAAGCATCTGAAGCAGGTACCTTGGGCTTTCAGAAGCTCAGTCAAGAGTTCAAGCCAGGGAAGATGCTGTTTGCAGTTTTACCTTGCAGACTGGGAAGGATTCCTGCCCGGAGCTTTTTGCTCAGTTGAGGTCTGATGAGGTTGGGGCCCAGAACACAAGAACTGGTGCTGCCTGGTTCCCACAGTATGCTGAAGTCGAGGAGGTAGTGCTGACTGGGGTTTGATTGACTTGCTCTGATTCTTTGGCCCTCTGCTCTCTGCATCTGTGATAACAACGTGGAAACAGGTAAGACTTTTGTTTTAATAATCTTCTTAAAGCTCTTTGAGACAAAACATCTGACAAAGAAGATTCTGCCACACAAAGACAGGTACAGTCCTACCAGGCTGAGCATTCTGCCCCCATGTTGGGTAAAACTTTTTTATCTTCTTCCCTGGCACAGTGTTCCAGCCCTCCATAGGAGAGGTCTGTGGAAGAGGTTTAAGGCTCTTCAGTGAGACAGCATGCCTACAAAACAAGGAATTATGGAGGGAATAGTATCTTAAAAGACCAGACTGGGGCTTGCATAAATTAATACCACATGTTCACTAATACTGACAGATCTTTCCATTTTTGAGAACATTGCATTCAAAGTCCTTTGCCTTTATGATTACACTCAAGCAATGTGTAGAACAGCAAACCCTTTTTTTTCCTTTTTACATAAAACTGGTAAGTTGACACAAACTTATCCAGTAAAGAATGATCAGCCATTTGTGAAGTGTCTATTGTAATGCCTTCAGGGCAGACAGAAAAAGAGAATGATCCCAAAAAGCAATATACTTAGATATAAGCAATACTCAGATAAATTTATTACCAACACTGCAATAGGTGCCAAGATTGAAAGATGTTACATTGATGGTGTATATCCCAGAGCAATTACTGCCTTTTCAACTGAGGATGCCAAAGGATGGTCCAAGCAACTGTTTCCATTATTTGAAAGGCAGACATTCAAACAGGTAAATTCCTATTTAAAAATGGTTCAAACTGCAAGATAATCTTCAGATCATGTAGTTTTTTTTTAATGGCAATCAAATGAGATAAATGGGCATCTTTCTCATTTACCCTGATTGAAAGTGTTTCCTCTTCCCAAACTACAATCAGTGTGGGTTTTTTTGACTCAGAAGTCACAGGACTTAGGACTTACAGCAGAGTTCAGGATGTCTCAAACTGCTCTCTCCCTGTCCCCTCCCCACCAGAACACCCCAACAAACAAAAAACCCCACCCCACACAACCAAAACCATCAAATCCACAACTCACAACAACAACTTCAAACACTTTTTTGTCCCAGGTAGGGCAAAGATGATGCTGATCTAAACAGCAACTTGGTACTCTCTGTATGAAATCAGGAGAGCTACTCAACCACCAGAGGAGCTCAGTGCTTTAATGCACCTTTCAATCCGAAAAGCTTGTCACAAATCTAGCATCTAATTATTAAGTACAAGCAGCACCTTATTAGCCTGGTGTCAATCTGTTTAGGATTGAATCTTGTGCACAAAAAATAAAATTAAAATACTATTAATGTAATTATTGTTCTACTCTGCAAGTCATACCCTGACTACTTGGCACCACAGAAAGAAGTATGAAATAATAATCAGTTTTTCCTTTTTTAATAGTATGCTGCTTTCTTAACAAATTTGTAGTAGTACTGCTCCAAGTAAAGAAATAGATACATTTCAGGGGCTGAAGTTAACTCTGAACCAAAGTAATGTTTTGTTCAGTTTGGTGCTCCCTTCCAAAAGAGATTAAGCACTCACTTTGCTCCAAGCTCTTCTACAAATACAACAACTGGCCCATTCTCTGAAAAAACTTCTTGAATATGGGCATTATAAAATTTCCCATTATGGTCTAAGCGCACCTGTAAAGAACAAGAGGAAAAAAAAAGTGGATTAGCTCCAAAGATGACTGTGAGAGGAGGTAACTCTTTAAAATATCAACAATGAGAAACAGAGCTTTTCCTCTGGGCAATGGAAGACCTGAGAAATACAAATCACAGTTCAGTAAATGAATCTAAAGCAAATCTTCAATCCCTATTGCTTCTTCAAAAAGAAATAAAAATACTATTAAAACAAACACACATATAACACTAAACAAACAGCCCATAAACAAACAGCTTGCTGAGGAACACTACTTAATGAAATATGCTTTTCAAAACCACATGAGAAAGTTAAAAGCAATCAGTGCAGCCAGGCTTTTCAGCTTTACTGAAAACATACTCTCACAATAAAACTCAAAGCTCTTCCCTATTAAAATCCACTTCACTTCAGTGAAATGTAGTCTAATTAGGAACATAATGAACACCAATTACTTCAGGAGTTATTCTTCAGAAGGTTTTTTAAGAACAACCATAAAAAGTTCTTTAGACATGATCATAGGTGTTAGCTGTCTGACTGACATTCTATGTTCTTAAAATTCTTCTGTTGAACAAAAAATAAATTTCTTCATGTTTCATTACAGTATTTGGCTTTACAGTTGTATTAATTTGGTCAACTCTAATTTTCACTATTCACTTCATGTTTTCTTCCCATGTTTTTATACTATATACTTACTGTCTTGCCACATACATATAAAATTTGACAGAGAGAATATGTTAATTACCAGAGTGTTTTCTCCTAGTAATAGCTGTAAATAAATACTACACAAGACAGCCTTAGGGTCCTAAATTCACATTTTAAGCCTGTACTATTAAGCAATAAATAATCAACTCAGCATTAGGTTGGTTTGGTTTGGGGGGCCAGGGGGCTGAGGGCTTGTGGCTTTGTGGAGTATTTTGTGGCTGGGGTCTTTTTAGGTTTGGAGATTTGTTTTCCCTGCAGTTTAGTCACTGTGGTTGATTCCATTACACAAATAAAAAAGTACAAATTGAAAGAGCCCCTGTGCTGCGTGATTACCCCAACTGAATATTTTGTCATTAATATTAATAACTTTAATAGATGGTCAAATGTCCTAGAAAGAAACACATTTAGCCGAGTACCACCAGTTTAATTAACACATTTAAGGAGACTAATCTACAAATTGAGAATTTGATGGCAAACCTTGCTGCTTCTTAAGCACCAACACTTAATACAAATCTCAATAGAATTTGAAGACCAATTGTGTAACAGCACTTGCAACACCCTGAGAGGAAGAATCGCCCAACACTTCAGGATCTGCAGTAACTAAAGCAAGCTGTACTTCATTACTTGGAAGTATTGAGATTTTATCAAAGCCAATATACAAAGAGTAATCACTGTCTCCAGCATCAAACATAAATACATGGATCTACAGTTCCATACTTAACGTTGAGGCTCCCAGTCATCTTATTACATATACTCTTGGAGTTAACCTTGTAGTTATTTAATGGAGCAAAATTGCACTGATCAGTTGGATGTTATGCTGTAAGTCATGAACACTGCCAACAATTAAAGAACAAGTATATCCTCAGCTGAAGACACAAGCCAAGAGCTATCTATAAAGCAGCAATATCAAAATAGTTAACAAAGAGGGAAAATGGACATCTGCAGCAAAATGTTAATGTGTCCATAAACTACAATTCAATATTACTTACTTTACATTTATCTCCAATGGAGTATTGCATGCCAGCAGCAATAGAAAAATCTTGTTTTTGCTGATCTGTAAATACAGAAGCAGTAATATATTGTTAGTTTAAACATACCAAAAGGATTACTTTTTCTTGATGCAGTAAAAAGGCAAACCAGGTGTTCAGGCCCTAAATCTGCCCTCTTTCCATGTGAGGAAAACCAAACTAAAAACCCAAACTGCCAGCTGCATCAGTTCTTCAGGAGGGCTTCATTTTACACAGCTTGCAAAAGCTGCGACTTTGAAGTATTCTGTTACTCACCCCATTTGGATCGGAGCCAGACATCGTATTCAACGTTTCTGTAAACCAAGGGATCAAGCGATTTCAGAACCTTTTTAGGCAACACCAACGAGGTGGGATTCCCATTGCTCTCAAGGTGCTGCATGGAACAGAACAAAGTGCTAAATGGTCAACTACACAGACATGTCCAGCCTTGCATTTTTCAGTCACAGTGCTCAAGCCTTGTACTGAAATACAGAAATGCTGAAAATACAGACAGCATAAAGAGCTTTGAAAAAAAATAATTAAATGGTGTTCTTTTAACCATGCCAGAACAAATCTAAGAACTAAGCAGCACTAAAAAGGACACTTATCCACATCTGAGCACATCAAAAATATACATTACTTTCCAAAGAAACAGGTAGTTTTTAGAATATTACATGTCAGGGAAGCTATTAACTCAAGAGTCTCTCATGAACATTAAACACTAAAAATATAGCCAAGTACAAGTTATTAGAAAGAAAATAAATCTCGATGGATAATACCTTGTTGCCAGGAAGAGACTTCATTCCATTCATATCACCAACTGTTGTGGCTTTACTTCTGTAATAGGACAGAGGCAAGTTATGTTTTCATGAATTACAGCATTACTAAGGCCTGAAATCAGGTAAGACACATCTAAAGGGGATAAAAATAGTGACGCTACCATTCTCTATGTTTTCCTGACAATAAGCATATCACATAATATCTTCATCTCTTGAAGTGAAAAAGCTGTCTAAAATAAAAACTGTATTTTTAACTTTCTTTGATAAAGAAGTGAGATTTTGGGTTTAAGTACAAGTTTTAGGAAGTCTATCTTATGTGTACTTTGTTGTCACTTAGAGAAAAAAAAAAGGGGTGGAAGACTAGGGAAACAAGAGTCCTCTCAAAATTTTTGCAACTACATGAGGAAAACATTGCAAAAGTAGACATTAAAAAAACCTCAAAACCAAAACCTACTCCATTAGTTAACTTGCATCAGGCACTCTAATTTACTCTTATTTTCTACACCTGACATCACTGGAAAAATACTTTCCACAGAGAAAGTTCCAAGTATTTTTCCTACAACAGTTGTAGGCAACTCTCAACATTAACTTCTCTCAAAACAATTGCACTTAATAACAACATAATTGAAAAGCTCATATTTATAAAATGAGAAGAATCTTCTGGAAAACTAGCTGATGAAACATGCTGAAGTCAGCTTTAAGACAAGCAAAAGATTTAGGACTTCATAAACTCAGCAAAGCGTCTGTAATTTGTGTTAACTGGGTCAAGAGTCACACACACACACACACACACACACACACACACACACACGCGCGCGCTCCTGCCTTACAGGACATATGGTTTAAATCAAAAACGTTGAGTTTCACAGTCTCCAGGGAGCATATGACCTTATTTCCAAAGGTGCTAAGGAGGTTAGCAGGATATTTTCTTAGGAATCCCAAAGATACAAGGTAGGGCTACTGCATTTGAATCCCAGGAAAGCTCCAAGATCAGAAAGGAATAAAGATTTCTATTAGCTGACATTTAGCTACAATAATTGTTTCCTCAGGCAGAAATACTTTGTATTTTAATTGGCAACATTCCCTAGTATTTCTTTTTCCAAACATGAAAATAAGCTAATCCCTTTCCCAGAACTCTTATTTTTCCTGTGATGATCCCCAGCATCTTCCTTTCTGTTGTTTTCAACCTGTGGGAGAAACAGCTCCCAACAGCTCAAAGAACAACCTCTGCCACATGCCACACAGCAGAGCCCTAGGGAAGGACTGTAACAATCAGTGGGAAGAGGGGACATGATCCACTGATGCAGCATCATCTCCATAGTTTCAGCAGGATTTCATACAAGCCAGAGTTAAGAACCTTATTAAACAGAATAAAACCTGCCAATATGTAAGTGCAAAAATGGCACTGTGAATGACTGTGCAAAAGGAGTCAGGTTAAAATCTCAAAGCTTGCTAGAGCATCCAGCAAAAAGAATATAAACCTACTTCTCTATGATCAAGATCAAGATGGAGCAAGCTATATCTGTATGTCTCCATTAGCTTCACCTCAAGCAGGTATTCCAGCCCCCAGATGTGGAAGCCACACAAGTTGGATCAGATTCCTGTAACTCTACTCAGCTGCAGAGTAAGCCAAGTCATTCTCACAGAGTTTACCATGCCAGATTGGCACACTGACAGTTCTCCCAGGGAATTCTGCTACTCTGAACAGGAAGAGGCACATGTTGCAATGGCAATAATCCATTATGTAAAGAGACTCAAAGCCAGACTGCAGGAAGAACAGAGGAAGGCCTGTCCTTAGGTAAGTGAAGATTACACATTGCATTCTTTCACACTTCTAACCCTACCTCTTCGTGCTTCTTTTCTTAGTATATTTATAAATGTTTTCAACCCTGACTGTTGGATTCTACTACCCACTAGAAATTCAGAAAACTCATTTAACATGTATTCACAGGCAACTTTTCAATTTCATTTACCTGTAGTTGTCATCTTCCGAATCTGAAGCAGACACTTCACTGCTCCCATTACTCTCCTCTGTGACACCAACATCACTAAGTTCTGCCATGATTTTCTTTACATCCACATCAAACACTTTCTCATAGAGCAACTCATACAGCAGAGCTGGGGAAGAGGAGGAGAAAGTGGAAGAGCAAAATTTATTCCACCATTTCAGATGGTAATCTCACAGTCATTGACAACTCAAACTGAAAACCAAGCTACTGAAAATGACTATAATAACTTCCATACAGAGCCTTTTCCTGAAATCTAAGAATGATAGCTTTAAGATTTTTGGTAAAAATATGTTTTTAACTAACAGCTTAATACTTACACTGGCACAGAGCAGCCTTCTCTGCATATTCTATGGGATACACAATATCATAGTGGTTTCCATTTGAGAAGCACAGCAATACCTATTTAAAAAAAAAAAAAAAATCACACGGACATTTTAGGCTTTGATCTCACTTGATTTTTTTATAAGCACTAGCTTTAAATTCAACTTAAGGCACCAATGTGCTTTGTTATCTCTCAGGATCTCAATGTATCAATAAAACCATCAAAATGTTTGGTGGATGTCCTTTAAACCAAACAGAATTTGAACAAAAGCAAAAAAAAATTTCAGACAAAGATTAGTTCCTGAAAATTGATTTTTACAGAATTTCATATTAGTAGGAAGATATGCCACACTCTAAATACATCCCATCTATTTTAAAAAAGTGTTACATGAATTAACAGCACAACTCCCTTAAACATGTACAAAATAAACTGCTAAAACGGAATTCTCAGAACATTTCATTGTGTTGAATAAGAAAAGTCACATGCAACTACTGGCTGTTTATAAAGTAGTCTTATTTCAGCCTGTCACAACAGCCATATTTTATTTTTTTACCTTATCAGAAAAGCCATTTTCAGTTACACGTGAAGGAGAAGCATTTGGCTCCTGGTATATTATGAAATCTTTCCTGGAAAAAAAAATAGCAGTTAAGAACTTATTAAGAACTTTATTATTAAAAGTAGTATCAATAAAAATTTGAGCATTGAAGTCAAATTCAAGGATGATACATAACCTAAAACACCTAGTGGTTTCTTTGCTATAATCAATCTCTATCATGATTTTAAACTTAAATATTTTCTCTCTCTCCCTTTCATCCATAATGCTCTCTTAGAGTTCTCTGCTTAACAACCTGTCACCTCCTTCAATTTCTTTCTCACATAGGCAAAAGTGTTATCAGTCTTGCAAAATAATTGAGTATATTCACAGTTCCTGGATTAAAAAAACCAACCAAACAAAAAAAACCACCTTTTTACTACTAGTCAGAAAAAGCAATTCTGAGAGGAAAAGAAGACCCACTTCAGAGAGCAAAGAAAAATTTACTAAATAACCAACCTATATTTGTGAGAGGTCTGAGGAGTGAAATCAAACCTATTGGTACTGAATTTCTATCCTATGCCTGAAAAGTCTGAAAGTCACTTACTGGAACAGAACAGGAAATTCTTACTTCCCTTAAGTCTGCCAGCATGCAGGAGAGGGAGCAACTCTTTCCCCCTACCTCCACCACTATTCCTACTTTGCCTGAGACTCTAAATTGCCTTTTCAGTAGAAGCCTGTCTTCCCAAAACAAGCACAGCAATAACTGCTCCTGTGAGCTCACCTGTGCAGTGAAATACTACATAAGAGTTGCATCTGCGCCACAAAACCCTCCCGATGCTTTCTGTGGAAATTTTAAAAACCCACTATTATCAACCAGGATTTGTCTCTATTCATTTATCAGCTGTGGCCCTGGGTACCAGTGTGGCATGACTGCAAAACAAACTACTCCTGTTTATGAGAATACATTTTTCATGGCCAGAAATACAGCAGAACGTGACCATCCACTTTCTGATGTGATTAAGCATCCAATTCTGCTGACTTAAATTGGGTTATATCCCTCTACAACCTGGCTCAGTCTAGCCATCAGACCTTCTCACTAAGCCTCTTGAGCCAAGCTTTGCTCTGACTTTCAGCTCAGTCCTCCCCCATCCATGCAGGACACGCAACCGAGCTGGCCCATTCACCTCGCAAAAGGCAAAGATAGAATTCCATGCAATTTCCCACACGCAGCACTCAAAGGGCCCAAAGGTAATATTTAACTAGTTTGATTCTTTCCTCTTATCAGCTGTCTCATCAACAGACAAAGCCATTAATTTACAGTAAACATTTTGAAAGTCTGAATTTTTAATGGGTTTATAAACAGCAGACAGTGAAGATGCTGTGGATTACTCACTCCCTTGCACAATAATTAGAAAGCAGTTACAAATATTCAGCACATTGTTTCTCACTACTTTGTGAAGAAAGATTTAGCATATAGGAAATGGGTACAGCTCACATATGAGCAGTAAGGTGAGTAACAGGAAGAAAAGCAATTTTAACAGAAAAATTGGAATATTAAAATTAACAAAATACAAACTGTATGAGATTACCCACAACTGGCTGTGCAGGTGAGATACATGGCATTACTGCAAAGCTGTATTCACAACCCAGATTAAACGTCATTTTCTACACTCACTTTTCTATTTTTATTTAATCCCTTGACAGCTGCAATTTTCAAATATATTTATAATTTTACGAAGGACTATGGTATGGGATAACATAATTCTATTTTTGCTGTTCCAACTGATTTACTAACAAAACAACAGAAATTATCTCAGTAAAACATATTGAAAGGTTTTCTTACTTGTACATAAGAGAAAGGGCACTTATTTCTACTTGTCCAACCCATTCCTGTATTGAAAACAAAAGAAAACTAAGTTCAAACAAATACACAATTATACCTCCTCATAAGCAGATCAAGAGATGCAAGAAATCATTGCTGAAAATAAATATATGAACACTGAATCTGGAGTTCAGCAAGACATAAAAACCCAATTCCCCAAATCATTTTACAGTAGAGAGCACATACATAAAACTATATATTCACTTAATTCAAAGACCTAAGCTCAATCAAAAACACTTCAGAGGAAGAAAAAATCCAATTAGCCATAAACTTCAACAAAGTACTTGCTTTCTATTATAGATCAGGTCTAACATACCTGTGGATTTTCCAAACTTTTTAAATAATCTTCAAATGGCCCCTCTATGAACTGTATTAAAACAAAACAAAACAACCAGCAGTAATTAGTCATTTTTAATAGTGCAGCATATGGAATCCCCAACCTGTGACCCACTGTACCAATGGGAATGTACCACAGGAAATGGAAGTCTCTCTGCCCTCAAAAAGCTTACAACCTAAATATAAAGGGATGTCAACGTGACAACACATAGATTTGCCTTGCAGAAAATAACCACACAAAAAGCTTTCAAAATCATCACACAAGTCAAAATAAACCAAACAAAACCCCCCGAAAAGAAACTCAGCAGCCAAATGGGGAATCTGGAAGAAAGTGAAGATGGTGTGATGCAGACGTTTATGGGCAATTCATCTAAGGCATGCAGAGCATCACTGAAGAGAGAACTGTGGACTTGAATTCAAACATCTTGTTAAACAAACAGCAATGGACAATCAGAAACAGGAGTCCCATTTGTGTAGTGTGGGCACAGTGGTAAGATCTAGTACAGCCAACTCATACAGCACTTTTTCCTCTGTTCTGTATCACCTCAAACGGCTTTCACTTTCAGCAAAGGATGCAAACAATCAGGCTACTCTTCAAGTGTCAGCCCAAGAAAGTCATCCTTCAACTGCACTCACTAAAACACATGAGGAGGCCAAGTTCACATTTGCCAAGAGCAGAGAAAGATGCTGCAGTAGTTGAGACATCTTAACTTCAATGTGTTTCAGCCACACAGGCCACAGAGAGGCTGCTTTTAAAAATTGCTCTTTAGTCACTGCCTGCTTGATTTACTTGAAATAAAGATCCACAGAGGTGCAAACCAAGAAGGAAATCCCTTTATGAACTTGAGCTACGAGCTGGATGGCCTCTTTACCCAGAGTGATTAAGAAACCAGATAATAAGGAGAACTGAGTGGAGTAGCAAGATTAAAAGTTCTACTTTAGCCATTTGGAAATGAGAAGAACTAACAAGACTAGCCCAAATATTTAATTTAGATAGAAGCAATTGGGTGTGAAGTTAAAAAAGGTGGATTGGCCAAACATGATCACAGACAGCAGTTACTTTCTGTGTCAAAATTAAATAACCTCAAGATAATGCACGGAGGAAGAAAGGAAGCACACCAGGAAGTTCTCATAGGAAACTGAAGAGTTAGAGAATGAATGTAACACAGCAGCAATTCCTGATAACACTTCAAGACAGGCTGAGGATGGAAGTGAAGATTGTGGCTACACTGCTGAAATCTTGGTTATAACAGTATCAGTGGAAAGAAGGACACAAATTCAAGCTGAAATTATTACAATAGACAGAGAGAAGAGGAACTTCAGGAAGTACCACTGTGTCAATAGAGCATAACTACTGAGGAGGCAGCAAGTGAACAGCTGAACCAGGAGATTAGGGAAAGAGGCATTTGTTGTTTATGCTGTTTGGGTTTTTAAAAGAGAAATAACAGTGGTGTATTCCAGACAGAAAACACAAAGCAGAGTGAGAGACAGAGGCAGCAAAGGAGATCAGCAGAGCTGAAGCGAGGTACCTGTGGGAGGAAGAACACTGGGAAATGAGAACAAATATGAAATGCCTACTCTCACAAGAAACTTTTGAAAAGGAGACTTTTCAGAAGGACAGCAAAGATGGACAGAGAACAGGTCATATCTTGGGATAATGTCTGAGGGGAAAAAAAGAACACTGGGACCAGGAGTTTGAATGAGAGAGACCAACAAAACACTAAAACCATACTAAAACCAGCTAGGGCTAACAAAGCAGTGAGGGGAAACAACAATATGGGAAACAGCACACACTTAAGAGTCAAAAAGGGCATGGAATTTCAAAACACTACACAATGGAACAAGAGAACAGAAGTAGAGAAGTAGATATTGGAGTGAGCAGGGTAATTCTGGAAAGAAAGGGATTAAAAAGTCAGCAGTGAAAAAATAACATCCAAGAGTTAGAAACAACCAGAAGGAGTCACGTCAGAGCAGCATTGTCCCAGAGGGATCTGCTGTATTTTATATCATTAATTCCTGATAACTTCCACATCTATGTGATCCCTCACATTTGAGCTGAGGTTACTATGTCAGAAATTACAGCAAAAAGACACACTCTTATTCCTGCTTTCCTTCTCTTCCCTATGCCAGTGCATACCTAAAACAGTCTTTGTATTTTGAGTCTGGGTAAATTTAGAACAGAAAAAGAGAGTCAATCTTCTAGTAGCAAATCCTTGCACATACTCACTCCCCTTTTGTCTGTCCTGGAAATCAGGTAACAGTATATACACTAGAACCCATACAAACACAAACAGAAGCACCATTATTGATTAATGCTCTTTTAAAAGGAAGAAGAAAAAAGGAAATTGTAATGTTAACACTGACAGCATTGACCAAGTATAATGAATATCAAAATATTTTATATCCATGGTTGATGAAAAGCTTAGTTACAAATGTTTAGGGAAAAAAAAACCTGCAGTGCCAATAATAAACTGCAGACCCTGAAAAAAATTTCACTAATCTCATCATATACTCATATCTCATTATATACTGGAAAAGCAATTAATTAGCACAACAAGAATATTTTGTGACTTTTATTAAAGTAGGCATTATACTAAACTAAAATCCAGATTGTAGTAGCTTCACAATAGACTATTGAAGATTAAGTTTGCTTTTCTTTCTTCATGAGCATTAAAAACTTTTCCCACACCACATCACTCCAGTCCAAGGAGAACACAAGTCTCTCCAGGCTTATGAAAATGAGTTACTACCACATATGTGCTAATTAGCTTAAATAGCACATATGGCATTTAGCTATGATGAATATTGCCACAAACATAGGGAAGTGCAGAATATAACAAAGTGGAAGGCATAAAGTAACTTTTCTTAAATGCTGACAAAGAAAACAAAAATACTTACTGCTTCAAATTTCTCCCTATTTTTCCGAAGATAGTCTACACAAGCCATCCTAACATCAATGTGCCGAGACTGAGAGTGCAACACCTACAAAGGGAGAAAGAGAACAAGGTGACATTGGATCTCAGGAGTTTTGATGACAGGCCACAAATAATTAATGACTGCTGTCTAAATACAGGCTTGGAAATACTCTAGTTTTATTTTTAAGAATATTTAATATGTATACTCATTCAGCAGCAACATCTTCAGGCAAGTCAAATCTCAACTACTTAATAAAAAATTAAGTAACTGCAGAATTCACAGGTTTGCTAAATTCAAGCCTTCAATTTTATGAGGATTTATGAAGCAAATGAATCGCATTTATTGTTAATTTTAACTGCCTCCTTTGTAAAGGGCTTCAGTTAATTGAAGGAATTTACAGCAGGAATGGATGAGGAAGCCACCTACCAACATGCATTCATTCAAACGAAATCCAACCAAGTCTCACAGTCCATGTTTACCTTCTCTTCAAGAGGCCTGCTGCCCAAACACTTTTTTGGAAGCCAGGAATTCAGTTCCCAATATGACACCTGCATTCTACCTCCTGTTCAAATCTCTACTGGAAAACTATTACTTTCATCACATGTTCCAAGTTAGCTCAGTACAATGTAGGGAAGGAAATTCTAGACAATTTAAGTTGCAGTGCCTCTTGCAGTTCTTACAAACCACCCTCAAAATAAATCACTTCCAAATTCAGTTTTTCTGAATTAAGAGTACACAATTGAGACCAAATTTGCAGATAAACACTTGACAACTCTGAATTAAAGACCTTACTTTCTTAGAGGTCATTTCCAACCTAAATGATTCCATAATAAGAATGGGATGTTAAAAATGTAATAGCTGAAAAAAATTCTATCAACACTGAAGTGTGAGAGAAACTTTCTGTGTATTAATTAAAAATTTAGAATAGCAATATATATTACATATATATATCTATATCTATATATATATATATCTTCCCTTGAGATAAAAAACACCAATTTCCAATCAGCAGTGTTTGCTTGCCTGAACTTATCAATTCAGTGGGGAAAGGAATTTTTTTTTAAAAAGTGATCTGTGTATAATTAGCACAGGAATCTGGGTTCCCACAATCAGAAGCACCAGAGCTCCCACTGGTGTTTGCTTGTACTTAAGACAAGATGACGCTGTCGCTTTTTTCCTTTAACACTAACACTGAAATGGGGGAGGGGAATTCAACAGGAAGAACAGAAAATAAATTACTCACTTTCTCTATTTTTATAGTCAACTAATTAACAAAACTAAGAACGTGGCTTTTCAGCTCTTTCCACTAAATTCCTTTCCCCAGACAATCTCATACCCAGCAGCTGTATTTCGATGTTGAGATCTTACGCTGAAAAAAGCTCTGAGGAGGCGGTGGAAGGTCAGAACAGATAAGGATTTCTTGGTGGCAGGAGGCAGCTGTACGCACATAACTTCTCTCACCTCGCAAGGTGGAAATTATTTTAATAAAGTCACGTTTTTCACTGGCACATGACTGTATAACCTTAACCTATACCTGTCTGCGTTTTAACGCTAATTACCACCCACTAATGAGATCCACTTCCCATGCTTTCGTGAGAAGGAGCTTTGTTTATGTAACCAGTTACCTGCTCGGCCACAGCCCTGAAAAGGCAGGACCCATCCTTGGCCACTTTCTTCCTGTACAAGCCCTGAGATCGCAGGTAGCGGTCCATGGACGTGTCCCCGGGGGCGTCCCTGCCGCTGCCGGGATGGCTCTGCTCCCCTCCGCCGGCCCTGCCCGCCGCATCCATGTTCACCGAGGAGAACGCCGCACCCCTCCTAGTCCCACATGGCGAGGAGAAGCCGCGGCGCAGCTCCGGGGCCGGGCACAGGTGCAGCAGCCGGAGCGGGGGGCAGCGCTGGCCCGCCGGCAGCCGCAGGAGCAGGAACGGGAGCGGCAGGAAGAGCAGCAGCCGGCTTCACGTTGTCCACTCGCATGTGGGGAGCGCAGAGAGAAGCGGCAAAGTTTCCTGCGCAGCCCGGACTCGCAGCTCCGTCACTGCCGCGGCTTCCTGGCTGCTGCGGAGGGCCGGGGGCTGCTCCGGCGGGTCCCGGTGCCGGGGGGAGCGGGCGCGTCCCGAGCGCGCAGCCGGCCTGCGGGCGGAAAACAAAAGGGAAAGGAAGGACACGTGCGGCCCGCCGGGAGGGAGGGAGAGAGGGAGGGGAGGGCGCAAACAGGAGCGTAACCTGGCGCTTATTTTCACTTTCAGCCCGGGCGCTGCTGGGAGCCGTAGTCCCGGAGGAAGAGGAAGCAGGAGGAGGCGGACACAGCGCCCGGGGCCGAGCTGTCAGCCTTGCTCCCGGTCAGGATCACCTCATTGCTTCTTAGTTTGGAACCAACACGGCGGGGGTGGTTGGTGAAAAACTCAACATAACCCGGTAGTGTGCGTTCGCAGCCCACAAAGCCAGACGTGTCCTGGGCTGCATCCAAAGCAGCCTGGGCAGCAGGGCAAGGGGGATCCTCTCCCCCTCTACTCCCCTCCGCTGAGACCCCACCTGGAATTTTGTGTCCAGCTCTGGTGCTCCCAGCACAAGAAGCACATGGAACTGTTGGAGCAAGTCCAGAGGAGGCCACGAAGTTGATAATGGAACTGGGGCACCTCCACTACAAAGACAGCCTGAGAAAGTTTGGGCTGTTCAGCCTGGTGAAGAGAAGGCTGCATGGAAATCTTACAAGAAACTTACAGTATCTGAAGGAGACCGAAAAGGAAGCAGAAGAGGGACTCGGAACTGTAGTGAGGGGACAAGAAATAAAAGGTTCAAACTCACAGGGTGGAAATTTAGGTTAGATATTAGGAAGAAATTCTCCACTGTGAGAGTGGTAAGACACTGGAGCAGGTCGCCCAGAGAAGCTGTGAATGCCTCATCCCCGAAAGTGTTCAAGGCCAGGCTGGATAAGGCCTTGGGCAGCCTGGTATAGTGAGAGGTGCCCCTGCACAGGGAAGTGGGCTGGGACTAGATGAGCTTTAAGGTCCATTCCAACCCCTTCTCAGTCTATGATTTTGTCTGAAACCTAATCCACAGTATGTGGGGTATGTGTGCTTAGTTAGTCTTTGTTTGGTTTGGGGTTTCCCCCCCAACAGATGAGATTGTAAGATTGTTTTTTAACTCCATCCGCTTGAAGGAAAGAAGATGAAAATAAAACAGAAATAGTAAAAGAGGGCTTAATTAAAAATGGATTGTAAAAAGCCAGAGCCATTTAATACCTTTAATGTATTACTTGTATGCCACTCCTGGTTGTAAGAAGTCCAAACACTAGTATCACAACTGCATTATTAAATTTTGCTTGGCATTGTAAACAGGATTTAGAAGGTTTTGATGCATAAAATGTGACAAGAAAGGATGCTCTTCAAACTTGTAAGACAACTTGAATGGACACCCTGATTTTTACCCTAGCTGACAGCCTAGGGAGGGTGGTGACTTGAGATCCCTAGGTAATAATAACAAGAACTTATTAAATAAACACAAGTTACAAGCCAGCCCAAGTCTAGTGCTCCACCAGCTCCTTACAAGCAGCATCCCACCATCTTTCCTAACAGAAGCTCAGGTTTGCCAGAAAGGAACAAGAAACAAAACACCAGTTCCAGGGATCTCCGTAGACAAGGAAAACAGAAAGTGAAAGAAGTGAAAGCAAAGCTCTACCCGCAGCCAAACCTCCAAGACACAGTGAGATACTGAGGCAGCACAGGGATGGATATTTTAGACAAGGAAGGGGATAAAAGTATCAGCAAGGGGCTGGAGGGAAAGCTCCAACTTCTCCCCAGAAGATGGGAAATATCATCTAACAAGATTGAGCTATAAACAGTTGCTGCCACTGACTCAGCTACCACATTCACTCAAGGAACTCAGGGTAGTAGAGTCCTGTGTGTGAAAGCTGCTTCTTCTGCAGATAAAAGTAATTTGGAAAGATGCTTTTGAGACATGTCAAACTAGTGTCCACTTACAGAGTGTCTTAGTAATATCAAATTTTTTCCTCACTCTATTTTTCATGTTTAGAGGCAGAACTACGCTCTAATATTTAACAAATCTGTCTTCTCATATATTTCAGCCTTTTGTCATTGTGATTCTAAAGGCTGGTGAGGGGAAGGGCAAATGTCTTTCATCACATCTGTTAGACTCAAGAATGCCTATACACACCAGGCCATTCAGGATGTGACAGGATGTAAATGTGGTTCTGATAAGTGAATACACAGAAAATTAGAGCATTAAAGTTGTCTAGTTGTCAGTGTTCTAAAATCCTGCTCTTCCTGCAATCGGCCCCTGAAGCTGATCAAGTGATGATGACCCACCGAGTTTTTTCCAAGTGCTGCTATTCAAGAATCAATCCATTTCTGAAGAGGTTTAGTTCTCAATGAAGAAATCTACTTCATACACGTGTTTGCTAAGGCTCAAGGAGAAATGCACCCACCCAAAGGCACCTGAAACACCTCAGCATTAAAATAAATGCTCCATCAAGATAAGAATGACGAAATTATAACTCACGAGTTATTGCAGATGTTCTAATTAGAGTTCCTACAGATGCTCTAATTAGAGTTAATACAGATGTTCTAATTAGCCGGTAGCTTTATTAACACTTTCAACCAGCACTTGTACCACGTGCATCAGCTCCATCCACGAGTTTCTCCTCTCACTGCCCATACCCTCAATCAGCCCAGGAAGCTGACTCAAGCTGAAAAAATTTTTTCAGGAAAAAAAAAAAAATCTAACTTTATCTTTAAACCAAGATTGGTTTTGTGATCCAGGTCACGGCCTGCCTGTCCCAACACCTGGGCCAGCAACCTTGGGGAGAGCAGCCCGGTGTTCCCCGCCTCGCGCGCGCCCTTTCCCGGTTCGCCACGCGCCTTCTCCCACCCGCAGGTCGGGCACGGGCGGCTCGGCGGGGCAGGCCGGGGACAGGCACCCGGGCAGGGGCGGCCCCCCGGCTTCCCGGAGCCGCGGCCGCTGCCCC
>VZSE01000391.1:904392-963594 GCA_013398275.1 Promerops cafer
GTCCCGCCGGCCACACCTGCGGCTCGCACCATTCGCCGCGCGGGGGGGGCGCCGAGGAGGGGAAGAGGCGGGTGGGCAGCGCGCCCGGGCGCCGGGGCAGCGAGCGGGATGTAGCGCTGGGATGCTGCGCTGCGATCCGGCCCTGGTCGGCTCGGAGGAGCCGGATGGTGCCGAGGCGAGCGGGAGTCGCCTCATGTCGTCCTCACCCGCAAGGCCGGCAGTGGTACAGCCGACGAACCTTTCCTTCCCCTCACCCAGCAGATCCCAGTGAGGGGCGGGAACTGCCATGTGCCAGCGCCTCTCTCAGCTGTGCAGCCCGGGCGGAACGTCCCGCTCCGCCCGTGGGGTGCAACGCGAAACGTTTCTAAGCGTTTTCCTGACGGGTCATTTTTTTCTTAGTGAGGTAACAGCCCGGGGAACAGGTGTGGGATAGCACAGGGGACACCTCGCGTCACGCTGGCCTCAGGGATCACGCCACAGCCGCACAGGGTGGAGGGGACATCCCACAGCCACACGGGTTGGAGGGGACATCCCACAGCCGGTTGTGCTGCCAGAAGGAGAAGTTGCGGAACTGTGCCCTCGGTACGTGCGTGCTGCCACAGTAATTGCGTATATTTCTGAAATATAACCATATACAAAGAGTGTATGCTCACATTCCATTGCTCTTCCTCGGAAATGCTCTAGCAGACGTGAAGAAATACGTGAAATGTTTGTAAAGCAGTAGTGCGAAGGCTGTGAGAAGAGTAAGCAAGTGTGTAGGAAATTCAAATTCGATTTTTTTTTTTCCCTGCCTAAAAGGCTTATTCAGGCTGGGAACTCAAAAGCAGCGTGGCCAGCAGGGCAAGGCAGGGGATTCTGCCCCTCTGCGCTGCTCCGGTGAGAACCCATCTGCAGTGCTGCATCAGCTCTGGGGTCCAGAGCATTAAAAGGGTGTGGAACTGTTGGAGAGAGTCCAGAGGAGGACCATGGACATGCTCAGAGGGTTGGAGCACCTCTCCTGTGAAGACAGGCTCAGAGGATTAGGTTTTTCAGCCTGGAGAAGGTTCTGGGGAGACCTTAATGCAGCCATTCAGTACCTAAATGGGGCTACAGGAGAGCTGCTGAGGGATTTTTTTACAAGGGCCTGTAGCAATAGAACAAGGGGACATGGCTTTAAACTGAAAGAGGGTAGGTTTATATTAGACACTAGGAAGAAATTCTTTACTCTGGGGGTGGTGAGCCACTGGCACAAGTTCCCCAGAGAAGTTGTAGATGCCCCATCCCTGGAATAGTTCAAGGCCGTGTTTGATGGGACTCTGAGCAACCTGATCTAGTGGAAGGTGTCCCTGCCCGTGGCTGAGGTGTTGGAACTGGAACCCCTTCCAACGCAAACTGTTCTATGATTCTGTGAGTCAGGTGTCCTGGCCGTGCTCCCTCCCAGCTTTTCATGCACTTCCTCACTGGCAGAGCATGAAACACTGAAAAGTCCTTGACTAAGGGTAAGCACTACTTAGCAACAACCAAAACATCAGAGTATTTTTCTCATGCTGTATCCAAAACAGAGCACTGTACCAACTACTTAAAAAAAATGAACTGTATCTCAGCCAAAGCCAGGACATCATGGCAGAGATGTTGGAACTAGGTGATCTTCAAGGTCACTTTCAACCCAAACCCAAATCATTCCATGATTCTGTGATTCTTTGATCAGCACTCAAGCACATGATCAAGCCAAAGAGTTTAGGGGGCATTAATAAATAAATACTTCAAGCTAGCTAGCATGAATATTAATAGTGGTGATAAAGCCTGATGATTAAGGGAACACAGTTTAAAAAAAATAAAGAGGGTGATCTAGTTAGAAAAAAATATTTTATGTTGCCTATTTGCTTAGTAGTCCATGATGCAATTTGTGTCCTGCCAAACCCCAGCCTGAGAGACAAAGAATGCTGGAGTTTGAGTTGTCCCAACCCCTTCTGAACTGAATCTGAGCAGCCTGTTCAAAGTTTTCATTTAATTCTTCCATGATAACATTTTATTTATGGATGTCTGTGTGTGGACAAACTGGGATTTAATTCTGCTGAGGAAGACTAGGCCTGGATTTCATGTCCCTCATACAGAATAGGTGTGCAGTTATGGCAGGATATAGTAATGGTTGCATTATCCCTACACGCTATTTATAGCTGACTGCATCTTTGCGCTTTATGCACGAGCCAAAGATTGTACACTCCCAGGATCTGTGTTCCTTCAGTACATCTCAGGGAACTGCAAAAATGCAGTCTGCTTGACTTTGAAATAATTATTCCTCAAAAATTTAGTAATCATGTAACATTTTGCCTTCTGGAGAGCTTTGGTCAAGGCTAGGATTCTAAAATATTTGATGCCGTATCGGATTCAAGGTGCTCAACATTCAGGTGGGCAGCACCCAAAAAATGATGGGCTGATGGCACAGGCAGCAGCTTAATATCTCAGCACAACAGAGAAAGCAAAAGAAGGGCTGGTTTGAGTTTGTGGAATGAATTATTGTGGGAGCAACAAATTAATGCTGTCTCACACAGAATGAAAAAGACAGAATAAAAGGGCTGCATGTGACCCAATGGTCACACGTCTTAGTTATACCAGAAGTATTATTTATGCTGCTGTGAAAGGTGTATCTTCAGATTCTGGACAGAATATCCCACTGCAGTCTCTAATTTGGGGAAGAATATTTTCCTTGGTTGGATTTTACTTTTTTAGACAAATGGTTACCTTTCAGTTTAACACAAATGATAAAAAGCATGTTGGGGTAAAAGCTGTTCCTTCCACCCTTGAGGAACACTGCAGAAACTGTCTTGAAGGTGTTGGTCTGAAGATCTGTAAAGTCCAGAACTGCTGAGAGTTGAGGCAAGAAGGTATTTGAGGTAAATGGAGGCTTCTAAAAGCTTTCAGAACTCGTGAATGGTTGTACTATAAGTACAGAAGGAAGATGGTAGAACCATATCAATTTAAAACAGCATTTTTAGTGGTGTAAAGATAGAGCATGAGTAATTTGCTGTGAATTGAGGCCTATCACTTCAGGGAGTGTGCATGGGTAGGTACATTCTACTAAAAAAGTACTCTTTTCTTTATGCTACCAGAGCTTTGTATAGGGTTTGTGTGGCAAGGTTTTGGCAGAGGAGGCCCACAGGGGTGGCTTCTGTGAGAGGCTGCCAGAAGCTTCCCACACGTCCAAGGGAACCACTGCCATAATCCTGTTTACAGAAGTAACTGTGTGACTGCAGCTAGAAAAAGCCAGGAGTCTGGCAGCAGTGTTTGCAGAAAAAATATTTCCTGTAGCTTGGAATGAGTAAACAGTAACACTTAGGAGGAGTGCTTTAAATCAGTCGTCATGAAAATTAGTCTTAAGCCAGTGAACAGAAAAGTTTGATTTAAATAATTGTTTATATTCACTTACAGTTATATTGTGTCTTTAAGACTGATTTTTCACTGTTTGGTAACCATTAAAATGTGCTGATTATAGTCTTTATGCATAATTTAACATTTCTTTTTGCTAGCAAAGAGGATGTGGTATAGTTACATACATCTGAGACATTTCAGACTTCAATATAACATCTTAATTTGTACATACATTTCACTATTTGGGAAGATGAGGACTCTTTAACTTCTTTTTTTTTTTTTTTTTCCTAGGTCGTTCTTACACATTTACTCGTGGTTCATACCAAACTCCTAGTGGATAAATATGGGAATTGAAAGAAAATAATGAGAAAAAACCCTCTTTACAGTTGCTTTTACTTGAATAGGATTACTATAAATGTATTTGATCCTTCTTCTTAAGGAGATTGTCTAAATATGTTTTGCATTGAAAAAGGTTTTATTAAAAAAAAGTGGAAGTATACTTGCAGGAAGAGAATGTGATTGGTTTGATCTCTCAGTCATTCTGGTGTATAGAACTAGTAGAGATCATCTTGTAATCTCCATGTCTTTTTTATTTATGGATGGAAATAATGAAAAAAAAAAATCAGCAGAGGTAATCCATTTAAGTGAGCTGGTTGAATGAACAGAAATTAAGGAAATACTGCCACCTTGCTTGCAGAAAAAGATGCTTGTCAGAAACTGGTTCAACACTTCAGCAAACCAAGATTAATCCTTCAGCAGCTTGAACAAAAAGCCCATACTGCTTAATAATGCAACTTCTGTACTATTAGTACTGTTACTTTGTTTTGCAAAGCAAACATATTTAAAATTAAATTTTAAATCAACCAACCTTCTTGATTTTATTTTTATTATTTTATTTTAGAGACCCAGAGACGTTACCAGAGAAGAACCACTTTTTTGCCTTACATTTAAATCAGGCACAAAATCAAAATCTTCCAGAATCCAGGTGCTTTTATTCATGTGTATGGAAGCTGTATGTGATTGGAGGAGCCTGTCTTTTAGCAAGGCAGGAAAAAATAGCATTTAAATATATAAATCTCTAATATTGCTGCAGAATATTTATTCTTTGAAGTGTTTTAGAAGGAGCAGCAATTCGTAGCACTATCAACTTTGTTTAAAGTAAGTGCAAGTGCATGAAATTATATTCATTAATAAAATCAGGATTAGTCATGTTACTAATAGACCTCTAGTGGTAAATGGAGAAAAGTACAAAGAGGTGAACTTTGTAGGAGCCAATTTTGCTGATTAATAAGAATTTTTTTTGTGTTTTGGCATTCCAGCTCTAGCCTTCTGTTGCCTCTGCTGTTTCGAGCCCCAGAACAAGTGGAAATCTCTGGCGTTTAGGGGCAGTGGTTTTCCTCTGGCGGCTCAGGCCGGGGGCCCTGGGTTGTAGTTCAGCTTTTGGTCGTTAGATGCCGGTAGCTCCCCGGGCATTTTGGGCTCTGGGTTTTCCGACGTGTTCAAGAGTGAGGTGAGAGCTCAGCAGGGGCTTCGGACTGGTGTTTTGGGAGGGGAACACAGGCAGCGCACTACATCTGTGCTGTCCGATTCCAGAAAAACCCAAACGCAATCTCCCCCCCCCCCAAAAAACCCCAACAAAACAAAACCACGCCACAACAGAAAAAGAGGTTTTTGACTGAAAATGAAAGATGCAGCCGGGCTCCAGAACACAGGGCTAAATAATGTCCATTTCTCTGAGCTCAGTCTATCCACAGCCATTGTACTACAACAACTCTGAGGTGTAAATAAAGCAGCAGGGGATTGTCAGGTTGTTCTCCCATTTATTCTGCCACTGCTAGTTGAGTACAGGCTCAGAAATGCAGTTTTGTTGGCTTGATGCCACGAGAGGCTCTTTGTATGCATTAGTGGCTCCCTGTGCTGTGGCAAGGTCAAGCCCTACTGTTGATGTGTGCAGGGACAGAATTGCAGTATCTGCTTGTGATTAGGATTATGGAAAGGAGTGCCACTGATATCACACTGCTTTGCGGAAAATACCCCTATGTTCCTAGGTTTTGTCAGTGACTGCAGATAATGCTCTTTGAAACTACAGATTTCCCTCATGCTGTGTTGCACTTCAGTGGGATACGGGCCTTCTGCACGTTTTCAAGTGCAACATTCATGTGCATTTTGTGTAAGAGTTAGTATTAATTCAGCTGATGATGGCACTTTGGGGCATTTAAACTGTGTATGCCTCTACTGCAGAATGTTTTCAGTGATAAGCCAAATTAACTGAATAATGCATTAACTGAAAAGGAAAACAATTAAGTAAGGCTGCCATAGTTAATAATGTGCAGTTCCTCCTTAACTGCAGACCTTTAAGCCTTTTTTTCATCTCAGTCTCAAAGCACAGAACCTCTTGAACAAGAGCTTCCCTATCCATTTTGTAGATGAGGAAACTGGAGCAACAAAATGTGATGATATGTACATGATCATGCAGGAAGTGTCTGATACATCTGGAAATGAAGCCTGGGTGGATTCCTGATCCCTATTCTTGTGCCTTTGCTGCCACATTAATTTTTCCATTTGCTGTACAGCTTTATATGGTAATAGTGGTGGTGCTGTTTTTCACAGGACAGTCGGAGCTGGTGTCCAGGTTAGAACAATGGCCATGACAACTGTTTTCTCTTTGATAAAGTACCTTAAAAATGCACAGTGCTTCCAAGCAAGCACATGAATTCGAACATGAGCATGGAGTTTTGTGAGCATGCAGTTCAGACTTCACAGGGTGCTACTCCATGGACTTCCACCAGTTTTTCTGAAGTCAATGAGACTGCAGCTATATAACTGAAGTCTGAATTTTGCCTTCTAGTTTCAAAGTAAGCATTTAATAATCAAGTAGACATCAGAGTGTATTTTATGCTGGCTTTTAACTCAATGATATGCAGCTCTGCAGTTGAGAAGGCTTTCATTGCAGCTATGCCTCAGCTTGACTTGTAAGGTTGCTAAAGGAATATCTTGTTCTCATGCCATATTTGTCTTGCTCTCTTTTTTTTTGTAATTTGTTTGCTTTAGAGAACAGAACCAGACATAAGCATCTGTTTCTCAGTGAGGTTGGGTATTTTGGGGGGGATTTGGGGGTGTTTTCACCCAGTGTTACAGATGGTTTCACTAAAGAACATAACTGAGTAGCCCAAGGTGATTCAGTGAACTGATCAACCTCCCTGAAAATGTTAAACTCTTCTGGCTCCTTGTCTTTTAAACTTGTCTAGCCACTAAATCATATTGGCTCCCAAATGAAACGAAACTTTGGGAACTGGAAGTCACTTTTCATACTGTTTAATTGCCATTCTTATGTGGGAAAATTAGTATAAAAATCCTGCCTGGGAATGCTACCAAAATTGTTTTAATAATGTTAAACAAACTCTTTGCATCAAATAATTTATTATCTGTTGACAGTAATTCACACAGAGTATACATAGGAAAAGTTGAGCACGTTTTACTGGACCAAAGTAGGCGTGTGTAAGGTGATGTTGTATTGATCTGCCCAGCAGAAAACAGATGCTGTTTTAGAAAAAGACAACAGTTTCTGCCAGTATAAAAACAAAGCACCTTAGAAAACATCTCTTCTTGTATAATGATTTTAAAAGACAAATATTTCTAGTTTCTCAAAATTTTTCTTTCCAACTATTATTCAAAGGCTTTCTTCTCTCTATGCTTTTCCCTTTCCCATTCTTTCTGTTCCAGTTTGGAAAGTGTTATGATGACCATGGCAATTTGAGGCAGTAAGTGAGGAAAGGTTTGTGAGGAGAATCTGTTAATAGACTGATAGAGGGGTAAAAACTGACCATACTCTAAGGCACGGGTGTGATCTGAGGAAAGATTTGTTTGTTCAGTACCTTATCTGTGTTTGTTACTGTGTCACCTGGTGTAATAACAGAAAAAAAAAAAAAACCTTGACTTTTCTTTTCCATTTGTCTGTCCAATTTCTCTGTCCATCCTCTGTTTTCAACTCTGACAACAAATGGTGAAAACAAATGGAGACAAAATATGGAGAAAGTTGAATAGAAAGGGAATGCTAAAACTTTTTTCTTATTCACAGAGGGGTTTGTTTGATTTTGGGAGAGGGAGATGACTTCTAATAGCAAAACATTACTTAAAAACAAATGAGAAAATGCTACTGCATAAATAAATTTTGCATATAAATTTATGCAAGACAAAACCCATTAACTGAAAATATATACCTCAGTTTAAAGTTGAGCTCGCACCTTTGTGTCTTTTGAAAAATACCATTTTATTCTGCACACCAACTTTTAAAACAAATTACGTGTCTTTCAGTTATGTGGCTTACAATGTAGTATTAGCTACTGATGTAAAGGTATTTTACCCACATTTCCTCATATTTCTTTTCACTTTCTTAAAATACAAACTGTTTTATGTAAATGCTTCTCTAAATAAAAATCTTTCCTGATTTGCTAATAAAGGGAAGATAAAGATATAGCCTCCAAGATGGATTGACATAGCTGTTGCATAATCAACTATTCCAGGATAACGATTCTTGCTTGGATAGGCTTTTCCAGAACAAAAAATCGGTTTACTCCAGAATAATAAATCTTTTTCCAATGTAGAATTACTCTTCACTGATTAGGTTCTTGTGTGCTGAAATAAAATACTTACCTGAGAGTAGGTGTTTCAACCAAATAACCCCTTTGTACCAAATATTTTAGTTAGCTTTTCTGGGGCAGCTCAGGTAAGATGTTGGCATCCCAAGGTTTTCAAACAAGGGGAAACTATGTAAGTTTTGGCTGAAACAAGTACCTACCTAGCTCCTTGTATCATTCCTAACTCACCGAGACACGCAGTATGGAATTTCAGAGGAACAATAATTGGGAGATATTTCTCTACAACAAAATGTTATGGTTCAGGTGGAGATTGCTTGACTTCTTGTTCAGTAACACTCACATTCCATTCTCTTCAACATTATCTTACTTACTCTAGCAACAAACTCAGCTGATGTGTTTGGCTGGCACTGTTCACTTCTGCTCTGAGTCTTGGCCACTGGAATTTTTAACATTTCCAAAGGGGTTTCCAGGGGTTACAGACTCAGAGCCCTTCCTGCTGACCAGTAGACCATCATCTCATCCAGATATTAGTCCAATGCTCAGGCAGCAGAGTGGTGACTGAGGGAGACAGATAGTGTCTTCTCCTGCTAGATTAATCACATAATTGTCTGTCAAATTACTCAACTTCTCTCCACTGGCACTGGAACTGAGACTGTCTCTATTCCTGCCAAAGAGTATTCCCCTATCTTTGGCTGTATTTTAAGCTTTTCCAGCTTGTGCAGGCTATCTCTGCCTATTATTTTTCTGACATCATACATTTTGCTGTCAGTAATCCTGCAACACACAAATAATTTGTTTTTTATGTCTGTAATTTATGCTCCAGAGTTGAGTAAATTGCTGCACTTCAGACCCAATCCAAAGTCTAATTAAGTCATTGGAAACATTCCAGTTGACTTCACTAGGCTTTACATCAGGCCCATAAGTAGCCTGCCACTGAGTCAGAACTTATAAAAGACAAACAAAGCAGAACACTTTTTTACCATTCTTAGTCAGAAAATGCCAAGGTAAGAAAAAATCGTAAAAAATAATCAGACTGTAGTTTAAATTGCAACTCCTTCAACTGCTAGTCCTAAATAGTGCTTCATTCAATTAAAAAAAAACAATAAAAAGCTATTTAAGCATCACTAGATTAAAGTGTTTATGGAGATTTTGTTTTATTTACTTCTGGGTTTTTTCTTATATTTTAATTGCCTATTTAGTGGATTCTACACCATGCTAACATCAGTAAAGATCTTGTGATTGCTAAATGTTACTTTTATTTTCAAAGTCTCATTTTATTTGTTATGGGCAGCAAAGTGCTGCAGCTAATGCCAAATGTGTGACTCACTTGATGAACAGGAAAAATTAAAAAGATAAGAAGAAACCCCAGTATTTATTATTTCTTCTATAGAATCCAGGTAGCAGTGTAAGAAACGGGCACTCTTTCTTGCTCCTCCTAGTAATGCTAACAATTGTGCAAACTGTTAAACCTCTCTTGAAAAAGCTGAACTTGAAATGTTTAAAAGAAAAAACCCACCACAGTGATTTTTTCCCCAGGGGTGCAGCAGATTCTGTAAGGTAAACAAGCTGTAGCACTGTGCTGTGGGTGCAGGTGGCTAATTAGTGCTCATCCCTATCTTTAATCCCATGGGAAGGGAGAAAACCTTTTAAATCTCTCTATCAAAAATGGATGTAGTCAAGCTTGAAAGGAGGCCATGACAAGCTGACTGTAGAAGCTGTGTGAACAGTTAATTCAATTAGATCTTTAATGCAAATATCTTTGGAATACAGTTACATTTGCATATCCCTCAGCTAGGACTTAAGTCAACATTTTTAGTACATTTTTCAGCATCCACTGAAATTAAACTAGTGAAATACTTGTGAAATGTAGCATCTAGAAAACAACAGATTAAAACACCATTTATGAACTAAATGAAAAAGAAGATTTAGTGAGTTTTAGGGTGCCAGGGAAGAATCTGAAAAATCTGACAGAATCCAAAGAGGTGGATTCTCACAATTCTAAACAGGTCGTATAAAGTCAGATTCACAGATTTAATTAGGTATCTAATTTCCTTTGGGCTTCTTAGTGATGTTGTAAGGATCTGGTTCCTAGCTTTGCAGCTCTGTGGATGTTTCTCTCAACAGCACGTCCTCAAAAATAGAAAAAAAAGGGGAGGGGAGGAGGAGAGATTTTGATGTTGGATCAGCTCTCCGCTCTGGTTTGTTACTCAGCTCCGCAGACAATCGCAGTAGAGCAAACAGGGCGTGGGCACAGGCGTGGAAGTGATCAGGGATGAGGAAAGGGGGCTGGAAGCACCTAGCTCTGCCTGTGTGAGAAGTGGCCTTGGATGCAGAGAGCCTCATTTCCTCAGGCCTCAGCTACACCACGAAGTTTTCCAAGCAAAGTTGCCTCGTGTTCCCACACGAGTTCGTAAGCTGGCAAAACATAACCCTTACTCTGGGTGAAACTTCCACACCACAGCAGCCCTCTGCCACCAACCACTCTGCTCGTGACACAGCAGCAGCAGCATCCAGGAGCTCCTGCCCCAGCTCATAGCAAACATTTTTTAAACAGTCATTTTTTATACAGGGGTGCATATCTAACAGGTCTTCTGACAGGTGGTGGCAAAGCCTTCTGGTTATATAGATAATACCTACTGCTATTTTGTTCCATTTTTCTATGTAAGTGAGCCCTTTGCAGTCAGACTGTTTGTTATTGGTAGTACACTGTAAGAATCTTTAAATGCTTTCTATCAGGAAAATCTTCCATTTAAAGGCACCTTATAAATCACAGTTATCAAGTATGAAATACCCAAGTTTAAAAAAAGAGATGACATTTTCTATTCTGTTCACATCTGGGAATGAGAGAAATGAGAGAAAAAAAAGGAATTTTCTCTCTGTGAGCAGGTTTCCAGAATTTACTTTAATTGCCTTTGGGAGAGTCGTCTGTTGGTGTTGTAGCACTTACACTGCGTGGTGACTGATACTGCATTGCTTGGTAACTGTTTGGACAGGAAAAACAATATAGTACAGAAGCAGAAACACCTGCAGTAAACCAGCTTGGTGCACACAACAGCAGGAAATCCTTGTGAATGCAACAAGTGCACGAGGTAGATACCATAGCAAAGAAGCCAAAACCAGGGTAAATATTTTGTGCTGATTTCCTGAAGCGAGATACTTGGATCAGTTGCACTCTTGTGTTTAAGCCAACAACATGTTTCTTTTCTATGAACACTGACAGTGGCATGTGGTTATGCAAAGAGGTCCTCACCAGGGAAAGCAGTGGAACGGAATGAAAAGTCTGTTCCTGTTTCTCACCTCAATGTTCAATCAAATCCACTAAATGGAGAAAATGGATTTTATTTTTAAAACTTTGTTAGTTGTCTGAAGAATGTCTGGTGCACAAACAGGACGACTGCTTGCATTGAAACTGGTATTTTTTTGCTACATCAGTTCATTTCTAGAAATGCTTGCTAAGATTTGCACAGGAGCATTCTAAGTCCTCACAATGTCCTTATTTAGTGGAAACTTGAAAAACTAGGCCATGACATACAAATGTGTTTGTGGAACACAAATATTTGGAAAAATAAGGCCAAAATATGCATAATTTCAAAATTAGGAATCCTTCTGCTCTTGATTTACCTTATTACCTTTCTTTATGTAGTAGTGTCAGTAAACACATTGTGATAAATTTCATCTCAATCATAATGAATGTAGTTCTCTCCTCATCCTTGACTATAGCTATATAAACCATTATTATCAAAAGCACAGATTCTAAAAATCCCTTACAAATTACAATAGCTAGTGTAGATAGATATGGGATTTAACACTATGGAATAACTATTTTACATGAAGAAAAGAAAAACAATGAGCAAGCAATTCAACCCTGCAGCGCTAGCCCTTCTTTACTATCAAATAAATCTTTACATACACTTTCAAACAGCACTTCTATCTAGACTCTGCAAAATTTGAAAATAATGTAACTTTAGACTGAGAAATGTTGTCCCTGTCAGCTGTAGTGAGAATAATGTACAGGAAAAGGTGATGTAATGATCATATCACTTACATTATTCTCTCCCCAATGAATAATCTTCCACACTAAGGATGAGCTCACTTACTATTATTGGAGCCACATCTGTAGGCCACAGCACAGTGCTGAATGTAGCAGAGTCTGGATGCTGTATAATCTGCCTGTAGCTAACACTTTTCATTAGAATTACAAAACTATTACACGTACTACATGTGGAGTAAGTTTTTCTCACGAGGAATCGTACAGAATCAAAAAAACAAAGCTTTTATTCGCAGCAGTTGTACTTGGGATTCACACACTTCCTAAGCACAGCTATGTCTTTCTTTGAAAACTGGTCCCAGACTATTATTAGTTTGAAACATCTAAAACATGTGATGAATGTTTTCTCTTCTTATTTCAGCCAGAGCTCACATGATTAGTATAGTAGTCTAAGTTTGATTTCAAACTAAGGATAGAAAATCTTCTCTATTTCCATTCCTATTCCTGTTTGTACCTTCAGTGCAGACAGTCTGTGTGCTCGGTTGTGCAACTGTGTAACTGACTTATGTAATGTGCTTTCTGTAAATGATGAATCATATTCTTATTTATACCTGGTAATATGAGTACGGCTGGGAGCCAGTTTGGAACTGAAGAAATAACATAATTAGAGCCACTGAGTAATGTAATTCAGTATTAGAAATGTCTTGAATACACAAGCTTTTATTAATATTAATGAAGCAGGAATGGACAAGGAAGAATACAGTGCGTGTAGAAAGTCTAAAATAAATAGTCTGTCCCATAGAATAGGCACATTCCCTTATGCTCTTCTTCTCATGCATCTCATCCAGTAATTGTACCGGGCTGGAAGGAATACTGGGAACATTTTAGGCTCCGATTCAGGAAAGGGTTAAGCATGTGCTTAAAATGACACATGTTTCTATGTGTTTTGCTGAGTGCAGTACTAGAAGCAGAACATAACAGACCAGATTCCCTTTTTGTGCTGGCAGTGTGTGTGTGGGAGCAGTGTTTCTATGGGTAACTATAAATTTCTTATTTAAGTAGGAATAAAGTTTTCTCATTTCAGTGTTTTGGCTCTGTACTCATAAAATCAGTTAGACAAGTCAATTTTCATAAAAATTTTTGAACTAAAAATATATCAAGAATTGCAAAGGAAACTTGAAAACCATTCCTCTTCCAAATATGGTCCTAACACTGGGATCTTCCCCCGTAGCTAAACCACCTGTCATCACAAATCCCAAACTAGACTTATGTGTGTGTGCCCCCATGTACACAGGCAAACCCTTGAGTAAGCAGTAGTTACGCCGTTTCAGATTTGAGAAGTTTGCCTCCAGGGGTAGTGATGGCCTCCTGAGGCTCCCCCACACTTGAAGCAGCTGCTTTCCCCCTGGCCGGGTCGGAGCCCGGGCTGGCAGTGGGGTTTCCCCTGCACTTAGCGCCTGAGAGTGCGGGCAGCTGCGAGAGATACAAGCTGGGATAGCAGGGAAGAAGGGAGGCTCACGACTTCCCTGGTGTAACACAACAGGGTTTATTAGCCCCGAGGGTCAGGGACCAGAAAAGCCCCGAGGGAGGAAAATCTGAGGGTTTTAAGGTCCAGGGGTAGGTGTGTCTGAGGGGCAAGTGTCCAGTGATTTTCAGGCAAGAAGGAGGATCAGGAGGAAGTTACAAATGCTCATCCAAACAGGAATCACAAAATATGAATACATTAACTGGGAACCTATAGGTGTACAAACGAGAAGGAATTTTCAGGAACAAAGGGAAAAAAGGCAGGGAGCCATTTGGCTAGGGGATGGGGGAAACTACATATCAGTTTCCTTCCAGGGCACCCAGACTTGTTGCTCGTGGGATACGACACACACTGACACTGACACTGATGTCCCCATTCTCACAATAACTGACCCAGCTCCCAGCCCCGCTCGACTCCTCCGTGGCGCTCTGGCTCCCGGTGTCCCCTCGCAGAATGAGCCTGTGCTGTCCCTGTGTGTTCGGCTGAAGTCGGTGAGTTGCTGGCCTGATCTGTGGCCCAGATACGTGGCTCTGTGGAGAGTTCTTCCCAGGTGACTGCTGCTGGAAGCTGGAGCAGCTTGTCACATTTGTGCTGAGGTCTGCACCAGCCTCAGTACTTGCCCAGCTGGACCGTGCCAACAGAAAAGTTCCCACTTTGGATTCAGCCTAGGAGGTACCATAGCTCCTTGAGGATTGCCTGTCATCTCTCCCTGTGGTTTTCTGTGGGAATGAAGCACCAACAACTGGCATTAGTGGAAGCTGGGCCACTCACTGTGAGAAAGACATTGAGGGGCTGGAGCAAGTCCAGAGAAGGGCAAGAGAGCTGGGGCAGGGTCTGGAGCACAGGTCTGATGAGGAACAGCTGAGCGAGCTAAGAATGTTTAGCCTGGAGAAAATGAGGCTCAGGGATAACCTTTTCACTCTCTGCAAGTGCCTGAGAGGAGTTTGGAGCCAAGTGGGAGTTGGCCTCTTCTCTCAGGTAACAAGCGACAAGACAGACTCAGGTTGTGCCAGAGGAGGCTGAGATGGGACATTAGGAAAAATTTCTTCCCCAAAAGGGTGGTGGCAGTGGTTCCAGGCAGTGGAACAGGCTGCCCAGGGAAGGAGTGGAAGTGTCCCTGGAAGTGTTCAAAAAACATATGGTTGTGCCTCTTAGGGTCACGATTTAGTGGTGGACTTGGCAGTTCTGGCTTAACAGTGGGACTCAATGACCTTAGAGGCCTTCTCCAGTATTATCAATTCTGTGATTCTATAATCCTATGTGTAGAAATTCTCATGTGCTTACTAAAATTTGAACTGGACCCATTGCAATGCAGTGGCGTTATGTCTTCCTCTCTCATGCTCAACTGGGCATCTTTTTTCTATCACTTCCATCAGAAAACATTTTAAACTTTAATTTTTGGTATACGGATGTTTCTGCTAGATTTACTAATTGGAGCCCACAATGCTTGCCTTGACACATTTAATAAACATTTTTTATGTTCTGTTTCTGTTAGCTCTCTTTCTCCTAGCTGTCTCCTCACCATTTCCTTTGAGAGGCATCAAGATTGTTCCTCTGCCCTATTTCAAGACCTGAATAATTCTACAAAATTAATGCATGATGTCAAGTATGGGTAGAAATAAGCCATTATGTCCCTCATCACTATATTAGTCATTGATTTATTCAGCTCACTCTCAACCTTCATACAAATATATCACATCTTGTAAAATTTCTGTCTGTTGCTATTTTTAGTGGATAAACATCAGCCAACAAAATAAACATTTCCATTCCATAGTATGAGATGGAATGGAGGAAAATATATTTGGTTCCTCCTATTAATTTCAGTTGTCCAGGTGGTTTTTTTCTCAGTGTTTGTGTCTAGTCTTTGCCTGTGTAGACATATTTCTTTAAATTCTAAAATAGGTCCATTTTATTCTTTGCAGGGCAACACCAAGGGAAAGCATAAGCCCCTACACTGACAAGCCAGTGAGTAACTTTCCCCTCTCTCAGCCTGCAAAATATTCAGATGTATATATGTATATATGTGCATTTTTTGACTACAGTATATTTTTTCAGGGAATGTGAAATTTCTATAATTGCAGCAATGGGCACAGTAAAACAAGAGTACAGATGATTACAGTTTGCACAAAGTGAATGGAAGTTTGTTTTCCCATAGTGCAGCAGGTAAGGAAAACACATAAAACCTCTTTGTTGAAAAGGGATGATGTTTCCACATCTTTTACAAAAAGCACTTGTTTCATAGATTTTCTTAGTTCCACTAAAAAAATCAGGCCCAAGAAGAGTGAATTGAATGCAAAATAGAAATAAAACTCTTTACTGTAAAGAAAACAGTAAGGGGGTAGAAGTAGAGTGTTCAGAGACAACTGGTGGTCAGGCTGCTTTTGTACCCTTCACTCCTGCTTCAGTATTTATTGCCATGCCTCACTTCCTCTCTCAAAGCTGCAGCAATCCTTGAAAGGGATTTCTTTTTCTCTCTTTGATTTGAAATTTTTGAGCCTTTGCTTAATAAACTGGTGAACGACTTGCAAGAACCACGTGATGAGAATGTGCTTCTTTAGGAGCATCTGACATTGAAGTATCTGCCATGCAACCTGGAGTTGTCTGTTTAGGAGACTGCTTACTGCCTCTTATGCTATACAGTAAAAGACAATCCAAAAAAGAAGGTAAGTCATTGGAATTCTGGTGTTGGTATAGATAGAGGAGAAGTTTTTTCAAGCATAAAAATTATGAGTTCAGTTGTTTTTTTTTCCCCCCCATAAGAATCCAGATTAAATTAGTTTCTGAAGTAAATCTAAACTGTTTCATTTGAAAATCAGATTGAAAACCTCAACATCTTGCATGACTTAAGTGCTTTCTTGTTTTGTTTGGGTTCGACATACCACAAGAGTCAGACACTTTTGTGTAAATGTTTCAGTGAACACAGTACTCAGGATAAACCAGTATTTACACATGAAGTGTCTTCACAGTTAATGTTGAAAGGCAGCTACTTCTGGGCTTAATCATGGTTACTGGTTATCAGTGCAGAGCAAAACTGTGGGACAGCTAGGAGAGAAGTGAGGTTCGGCTCAATGGAATACAGTTACCCAGGCCAGATTTTCCTTATTCTTTTTCCATTTCAATCACAGAGTGCTACAAGGTGTCTCTTTTCCTGGTAGGGAACCAGCTGTATCCTCCTTTACATACATGGAATCCACTGGGCTAGGACACGAGGGATACAGTGTCCAGCTCAATCATGCAATGGTATTCGCCATAAAGAAATCAAAACTTGTCAGAGAGAGAAACACAATTTTCTCAACCATCTCTCTAGCACAGCTAAGAACCATTGCAAATCATCCCACCATGTTTTCTCTGTCCAATATGAACTTCTTGACCCAATGCCACTATTATGAATATACAGGAAGATAGATTCTAAAAGGCAAAATAGCAAACACCTAATGAGACATTTCACAACAACCAAACAACGCACTGCATACCATTCTACAAGCTAAAAATTATCACATTTCTAATTTCAATAATTTTTTCTAATTGTGCAATAATACAGAAATAGATTTAATTTCCAGATGAAGTGGCTTATTAGAACAGCTGATTTCACACACAAAAGCTGTGAGCGAATATTAGCTTTGAGTTCTACTTTTTCCAGTGCTTTAAGATTCATGACTAATGTATGAATTGTAGAGAGGATGTTTTAGAGATTTTATTTAGCCTAATGTATAAATTTGTGATTGATTCTTAAGTTCACTATCCATTTGCCATCTTTGAGAACAAATGTATCAGAAAATTAGCTGTAATTTTAGTTGTATGATACCCAGATAAACCCAGTACACCAAAACTACAAATATTTTATCTACTGTTAAAATTCCCCATATTACAGATAACTAATCGGTGTGCTTTTCTATTTATATGATATATTCTGATAATTGGAAACTTAAATATATACATTTCAGTCATTTTTTCCTTGTCACGTTCCCTTTGTAGTAATTCCACTTCTGACTGAGAAAGGATTTTTGAAGCCAACAGCACTAAAATCCATGCAGCTACTGATAATGCTCTCCTCTCTCCAGCTGCAAAGCTTGCTGCCTAATGCCAGAGAATTAATAAATCATGTAAAAGGGACAGTTAAGGAACAACTTGACAGCTTAGGAAGCACTATCAGCCCTCTGCCCATGGGTTCCCTATTGATGTCTCATCCAGTGGGCCAGCTCAGGGCTCTCACCAGATGTGATCAGCCAGATTTCCCACTCGGGGCAGTGGGGACACAGAGAGCCCATTCATCCCTCTGCACCGTGCATGGGCAACTCCCACCCCCCAGGCAGATCCCCAAGCACATCAGAGCCCCATCTGGTAGCCATTCGGATCATGTGAACCCAAATATTATTTGAAACTACTTCTCTTTTCTTTCACTAGGCCCCATTGTTGTGATGAGACATCATGGCTGATGTGAAGCCCAGAAGTTATTTTATGTTACAGTATTAGCAGCAAACAGTACTCTGAAATTCTTCCAGCTTGGAGGATGCTTGAATGTGGAAACTGCCAAATTTCATCAAAAGTTTAGATAAATGCACAGATTTAAGTATCTGTAATATAATTTATTTCAAAAACATCTAGGAAAGGAACTGGATAATTATTAACCACTTTGGAACACAGCTGGCAGTGAAAGGCATCTAAATTGTAGTTCTATCCTGGTGTTTAGTGGGTTATACCAGAATAGGAACAGAAGAAGTATTTCCATCCCTGGGCAGCAGTATCTTTCACCTCTCGTTTTACAAGTTGGCACTGTATTACAGATTACAATAAATGGGAGGAACTGAGCAGATTTTCCAGATACTCTCTGTCTGTGACTGCCTGTAAATTATGGTACATTAAGTAGTATTTAAACTTACTTACGTAATACCGAGTTCCCCTAATTTTAATCAATTTGTCAATGAGATTGCTGTAGAAATAGATCTGAAAACAGGAAAAAGTATGATATAATCAGAAGAGAAATGAGTCATATTTGCTGCCCTGAGGTCTAGGCTGACCTATTGACACCATACACTCCAAGATCTTAATTAGCTGGTCAATTGTAAAATGCATCTCTTGGTACATGTGGAGTCTTCAGCTGTGCACAAAAAAAAAAGGATTACATCAGCCTGATTTAGTTATAAAATCAAAGGGTAGGATTTTTAAGTAAGAATTTTAACTAAAGGTTAACTAGAATGGCTTGGATTTAAAAAAACAGACTTGTAAATACAGAGATAATTATAGTAGTCTTATGTGAAGTCTGAGAAACAAATGCCTTCCTTACAAAAAAGGTGAAGTGAGGACCAGAAATTAAGGTTTACCAATTCAGAATTTATTTACCTTAGATCTTGCATCTAAACACAGGAAAATCTTCTGCTCTCTATAGGTAATAGTAGTCTCCTTACAGACAAAGGAAGCCCTAGTTTACTTGCATAAATGCCAAGAAAAAAAGTCCTGAAATGTGTAACTTGAAATCAGAGCTATCACCATCAAGTTTCCTCAGGAAAACACCTGACTTTAATTAATTCCCCAAATACAAGTTTGACAAGTCTGCTTTTCACTGAGGCAGATCTTGAGCTGGAAGTATCCTGTTATCAGATGCAGTTCAATGCAATAGAAAGCCAGTAAAAATGCACAAGGTTTGCATCAAAACTAATGCAAAAGCTCTTAGGATGGTATTCCAATGTAGCCAACTCCCCATCTCAATTTTGATGTCAAATTTGGTTAATTCGACCCTATCCCAATCCTAAAGTGTATATGCTTTCCCATGGTGCCTCAGTCTATGACACAGTCTTGCATATTTAAAGACTTAAAAGGCAGGATTAAGAACTGGTTGGCTCTTAGACCTCTAAATATACAAGAGTATTTCAGAGCACTTTTCTGAGCTGCTGTGAAACTTCAAGGACAACTAAACCCTGTTACACTTTACTACTGCTGGTGAACTTAATAATAGGTCACCAGAATCTTCAAGTGTGGTGCCAGGATCACTGGCACTAACCTAAGCTCTGGGGTGGTGCCAAAAGGAAAGATCCTACTCTGCCCCAAGGTGTGCATTTCCACAGCTTCCCTCAGGCTTGACATAGGCATTAGAGCAGCCAGGAAACAGGCCAGATGACAAAATGGATGTGGCTTTAAATGTCTTGCTGGAAGAGAATCCATCACAAAAAAAAAAGTGGGCTTGAGTAGAATCCTTTCTGTATCATATAATGATCACTTGGGCTTTTTAAGATACAGGCTGGAAATCTTCCTGGCAAAAAAGGACCTGTGGGTGCTCAACAGCCCCTGACCATGATCCAGCTGTGCCCAGATGGCCAAGAAGGCCAGTGGCATCCTGGCCTGGATCAGCAGTAGTGTGGCCAGCAGGAGCAAGGCAGTGATTGTCCCCCTGTACTGCGCCCTGGTGAGGCCACACCTCAAGTTCTGTGTTGTGTTCTGGGCTCCTCACTAAGGAAAGACACTGAAGTGCTGCCCCAAGAGAAGGGCAGTGGAGCTGGGGAAGGGCAGAGGGTCTGGAGCACAGCTCTGATAAGGAGGGAAGTCACAGGAGTCCCCTAACTGTGTGGAACCATGAGCAATGGCATGTGAATAGGTTCTTATTTTGAGAATGTTGTTGCAACATAAATTTGTTTTAAAAGGCCCTGTAAGCAATAGAATATTATGCAGAGGACTATAAAAGTATAATTCACAGGACAAATGTTTCAATTGAGTTAATGTAAAAAGTAATCTGCAATATTAGGTCATAAATGAAAATGGACGTCCAGAGATTTTGTCTCCAACTACTCCCAGCACCAGACTATGAGACATTTTGGCAGAGGCCTACGCAAAGAATAATTTCTCCTCCAAAAAACTCAAGACAGTGCAGGTGGGAATCCTACAAGCCAACGGTGGGAACAGACTCATCAGTATTTGTGTGGGCAAAATCTGTTTGTGCTAAGCTTGGCTGAAGCCACTGCTATGAGTCACTCACAAATTTAAACAAAAAGTATTGTGGAAGATTAAACAGAGACTGAATAAGGAGTTTGCAGTCTTCACCATGTGTATTTAAGATCCTGTTCATTTTACTACACATTAACAACATGAACAAAACAAGGGAGCATTTGACAAGTGTTGAAGACAAAGCCCTTCAGTGTTCCAGGTTTTGCCTCATTCTCCCTTCTACTCCTTGAAGCAAACTGAAGGCATCTAAAATAATTTTTTTAAAATAAGTGTTTTCTCATCAAAAACTCTCTTCATATTTCAGTGCAGCTAGCTATGCTGGTGTAGTAGAGAACAAAATTTAGGATGTGTTGTTCGGAATGCTTATTGACAAATAGTTTGAAAATTTAGGTCTCTTGCCATCTTTCTTCCTTACTGAGGAAAGCAGAATGTTGAGAAGGGATATCTCCAGGTTTGTGGGAGGAAAGACATTAAAATGGGGCATTTCTGTCAGCTTTACATGAACCGAAGAGCAATAAAGCAATAGCAAGTAATACAATAGCTGTGTAATTCTGTTACTTTACCAGCAAGTCCTGGTAGTTTCAGAAGGATGCAGAAAAAAAGGGATTGATTCTTCACCCTTCCTATTCTGGTTTTATAGATCTCTGATGTTCAAAGCCTGGTACTCATTTTTCAGAAATGGAGGCTTTCTAGGTATCTAGAATAGATAAAAAAATAAGTACAGTTTAATATACTAGAAAAAGGATCCTATCTTCTTTGCCTTTTAGGTGACTGTCTAGTTAAGTTTGTACTTACACTGTGGATGTTTATCAGTCGCCCCTCTGGAAGTAACAAATGCAGGAGATCGTTCCATTATCTTGTAAATTAAATTACATTCTAGTTAGCTGAGATGTGACACTGCCAGTGTACTGCAGCACATAATTCAATCTGATTTCATTTTTCTCATCTTTGTGTGCCACTTGCAAAATCCAGATGTATTGCCAAGCTCTTCAAACACATTTCCAGCAGCAACATGAGCTGAACAAGAGCCTCTCATTCCTTGACAGACTCCTCAGGCAGCTGCGTGGGTGGCTTTGGAGTTTCTTTGTGGTCTTTCATGTGGTTGAGTTGCTGATGAGCTGTTTTGTCTGCTTTGCCCTCCTGGGTATCAGTTCCCTTTGATTTTGAGGAATTTACACATCTTTATCCGTCTGAGAATACAGTTCTGTGTAAAACTCTTCTAAATTATGCTCAATCTACTTCTTTTTAGAAAAGTGTATCTTCTAAATCCATGATCTGGATTACAGTGGGATTGCATAAAATCTTGAAATCTGACATTGAACATTTGATTTAAATTATTTATTTATCCATTTATAACAAAAGGCATCCTTATGACAAACTGATTATAGTTTATGAAATATCAACAGAGAAACAGGAAATAGAAATTAAATGTTTTCCTGTGAAGTTTCTCAAGCTAAATTTTGTGACCGCTGTATCCAAACAAATCATATGTTTAAGAGATGTTGTTGTGTAGAAACTGGATGGCACTGAATTGTGATTTTAAATAAAATGTCAAAATTTTAAGAATACTCTTGGTCTTTTTTTTTGTTTGTTTTTTGTTTGTTTGTTTGGTTGGTTGCAGGAATTTCTTCACAGAAAGGGTGATTAAACATTGCCTGTCTGTGATCCCAAGAGTTTAGGGGCACTGTGCCTCTCTACCTGGCTGCAAAGTAGTACTGTATGTAATCACATTCCCTCTTACTTTGCTATTTCCCCTACACATAATAGGTAACACAGAGTTAAACCACGTGGCTAATATGCCAGTAAAGATTTTTTTGAATAGTTAAGATTAGTCCTGGGCTCCTGAAAATCTTTGCTTTGAACTGCTGAAGTGTGACAAACTGTTAGATGTAAGATCTCGGAGTGTTTGTCACCACCTGATAGCCTGTTACCACTTGTTACTGAGCTTGTTACTGGGCGCTGTTGTTTTCCCTGAGGGTGGCTGTTTGTCAGCGAAGTTTCATCACAGCAGGGCTCCTGACACAACACTGTTTACCGTGTAGCAGGAACAAGTAAGTGCTCCTGGCCTCTGCAGATAAATATGGTGAATGTGAACAGCGCTGACAGAAGGAGAATGTATTTATGATAGCTCAGCTAATTAGTATGATTAAATTAGAAACAGATGGGATAAACTGCAGCATACAGTCTAGTATTTTTTCTTGACTCTGAGTTATTTTAGTTCACATGATATTTTGAGTGAAATGGAAGAAGCCTCTAGACTGAACAAAGCAGACTTGTAGTTAGTAGGATGACACAGTAAATCTTTTTACCACTTACTCTTAGGCTATGTTGTTCTAAGTCTTTATGATCTAGGGATACAGGAAGCTCTCTGACAATAGAAATGGTAGCAGTGAGCATCAGAATATGTTTATTTCTCTGTGACAGACTTACTCTTTTCCATTGGCAAAACTTTATTTTTGGAGCTCTGTTAAAATTATGATCCCATAAAGTGGTTTATATTCCAAGCATAAATTTTCAATATACTGTTTTTTTAAAAAGAAAAACTCACAGTAAAATAAAAAGCCCTACAGGACTGATATTGTAAATGGCCACATAACACATCTCTGTCATAACAATGACAGAGCTGGTTCTGTCCATCCATGAACTGCAAAAATTGGAATTTATTGAAAGAGTTGCAGCAAAAAAGGTGCGTTGCAGGTCTGCTTTGATGTGCCGGTGAAGTTAAGGCTTGTCCCTCTCCATTTCACACCATGGAAAAGTTTGTCTGGTTAAGGTGAGTACAGGTGAGAGCTACCTAGAGATAAGTCTGGGACAGTGCTGGCCCATGGGAAGCAGGCAAAGCTAAGGTGAGAATTGTGTCTGTTTCTGTCACAGATGATACAGAGCTGCCACCTTTGTTCTCCATGGGAGTAGTTTGACCTTTTGACCAAATCTATCAACCAAATCCATGATAAAACACTCTTGAGCTGAGCGTGGTTATTGTAATTTGTTGCTTGGTAGGCATGGTCTCTTTTCCTTTCATGAAGCAATGAAGAGAACAGGGAGGAAAAATGGGATCTAGAACTCATTTCTCTGTGTGAAAGTGCCTCTCAGTGCTTTGATAAATAAATCAGTCTCTACTCTGCCTATCCACCTTGTAGAAGGGAAGTGCCTTGAGCCACTCTCTGGGCCTAAAAGAGGTGAGGCATGGATGAGAATAACAGACTCATCAGCGGCTACATAAAAAAATGGAAAGAAATTAGTAAAAATGTTATACTACAGTGCTTCTGTCTGTATTGATGATAATTCCACCATCTACCATACAGACTGTTAAGAAACACTGCTTTTCAATAGTGGTGCAAGGCAATTGGATTTGGATCTGTCAAATCATGGCTACATGAGATATTCAAAAACACGCTCTGAGTCTGCATTTTTCAATCTCTTGTGGTGTTTTTTCAGGCAGATGTTGTAAATTAGCTATAAAAATATTAAAGGCAGGCAAAAAATCCCTTCTGGTAGTTTTGAGTGTGATGTGGAATCCACACAGACACTGAAACTGATATGACTCAGCAAAGATCCTGAAGTAACTTGAAATGATTTTCTGCTGCCATTTGCCCACTTCTTGGCTTACAGCCTCAGCCACACATCTCATTAGCTTCCCAGAAATCTGTGAAGTATGGAGCTCTGATGCTTTCCCTCAGCCACAATGAGACGTGAGTGCTTTAACCATTAGTCTCCTTTAGCACACCAAATAAATACGGTCCGGTGAATTTGAATTAGGAGACTTGTCAATATAGAGTTGCAGCACCTTGGCAGTTACAGTTTAGAAGTAAAATTCCTATGATGCTCATAAAGGAACTTCAAGGAAGCCAAAATTTTGCTCTGTCTTTTAAATAAACTTGTCTGTATCACTGGTGAGTTATCAAGTGTTGCTTATTGAATGCGTAAAATACTGTCTCCAGTTATGGTAAAACATACACACTGTTTTAATCAATATTGAAAGTCGTTACTGAGAGGATTTTGACTGTATCTGCTGACAGATAAATGTGCATGAATAATGTACACAGATATGCTTTTACTGCTCTGCCAACTTTCTCTTCTGTAAGCATAGATGCAGCTAATACCAAGTAGCTGTACAGAAAGCAGGGTTCTGCTCCAATTGTCCTGGATTGCTTGTATATGAAAATCTAATAAGCACAGTCCGAATCATAGTCTTCTACTCAGCAGCTACATCAATGTGGCCATATTGTTAAGGAACTGAGTTTGAGCTCTGTGATAAAATAACACAAATTAGTTGCCAGCCTGATACCTGCCAGCACATGAAGTATGTGGTAACTGGTGATAATCTGCTGTGAAAAATCAAATTCCCTTCCCCTTTGTCCTCACAGTGAGTTGCTGACAGGCTTTCTTGATGCTCTCCTTAAAGTAGAAAAGCTGCAAGTATTTAAAAAAATACTTATTCTTGAGGGAAAATAGATTCTGCAAAACAGGGAGTCCGTGAGCCTAAAGCTGCTATTTGGAAGCACTTTGCCTCGCGGTCTGTGTGCGCCCAGCGGTGTGAGGAGAGGCGGGCTGCTGTGTGTCAGCAGTTTACCTCATCAGGAACCCAGCCCTGGGGGCTATTTATTGGCCTTACTTTCAGAGCAGCGCTCACGACACGAGTCTCAGCACTTTTTATAGTTTTGGGTGGAAGGACAGAGCGGCTGCTGTGAGGGAAGCCCAGTAAGTATCTCTGAAACAATCTCCTATCTCTATAAAGTGTCTCTTGAAGTTTAAGTTTTAAGGAAGTTGAGCCATTTACACATGAGCACAAGGTAATTTTTTTTTCTTGCATCAGGGGACAGACTATATTAGAGGAGAGATGTAGCTGGAGTCTAGGAGAGTGCTAAGTGCTTTCATCTTTATAATTGAGGCCTACTGGTTAGGAGAAAGGAGGTCGTGGTAGTGCTGCTTACTAAATATGCCCCCCTCAAGGATATCAGTCTAATATTTTGTTCAAAATTTGCTTTTAAATTTTTTATTTATGACAGACCTTCCAGGTGTCCTTAACAAAACAGTCAACTTCCTTGCTTTCCCTTCTTGTGTGACAATTACTGAGATTTGAACATGGCTAGAGATGAAATTTATTCATCAATCTCTTGGAGCAGATTATCCTTTGGGAAAATGACAATATTTGAGCTAACTGGCAAGTATATTATTGTTGCTTGTAACACACCTGGTAAACTAAATATACCTATGTGGGTTACTTCGTTCAGGATGAGAGGACATCGGCTCAAGCTGCACCAGGGGAGATTCAGGAATTTCTTCACAGAAAGGGTGATTAAACATTGGAATAAATTGCCCAGGGACATGGTGCAATCACCATCCCTGGAGCTGTTGAAGAAAAGTGCCATAGTCTGGTTGACATGGTGGTGTTCAAAGGTTGGACTCGATGATCTCAGAGGTCTTTTCCAACCTAATTGATTCTGAAATTCTCTGATTCCTTATTGTAGGCTGCTCTGAAAAAAGACTGTGAAAATACATCTTGAAGGAATTCTGTGATAAAAGGAACTACCTTGCAAGTCAGTTTTGGCTAATAGGAGGAAATCAAGAGCTTACTTTAGTGAGTGAGACAAATAACTGGAATTCATAACAGAGGGAACACTTGAGTTAAGCCAGAATTTGCTGTTTATATGAGTCATTCAGAAAAGATGCATCCATACACTTCCTTTCTTATAACTGGTGTCAAACAGTCTGCTGTGTACTAAAGGATGTCTTTTTAGCCATGGAGGCCTAGCTCAGCCTTTACAATGCCTAGAAAGCAGGTGGTTATCCCATCAGGATACCCGTGTCAGGTACCCAGACCCTGGGTGGTGTCACTGGAGAGCCAGAGCTCTGAGCAGGTCAGCTTGGTGACAGTGTGAGTGGAGCCTATATGTGATGGGGAGCATTTGGTCATTCCCCTGCTTAACACCACTGCTGCAGTGTCAAGTCTTAGAGACACCACAAGCCCCACACATTTTGGCTAGCAATACCACCTTTTCCATACAGCTACACTTTTTCTATCCCTTTTTTTTTGTTTTTGTACTTAGTCTACATCACTTAGAGACTGAATTTTCCATGGAACTTCTCTATCTTGCAAACATAATATTTGTTGCACCTGTAACAAATGTTTAGGTGTATCGTAGATCTGGGTGTATGTTATCTGTGGTCGTAAAACTTCCTTTTTCTAGATACTACAATGTCTTGGGGTTTTTCCCCATCTGAATAGAGTAATATATCATTCTTCAGCTTATCTGCTCTCTATATGCCATGTACATATGTTCTCAGTTTTCTTCAAAGGGACTGCCTTTTCCAGTGCTCTGCATGTCAAGAGATACAGGGGTAAGTGGAGGCTGGTGAGTTTCATGAGGTGCAATAACATTTCTTTCTAGCTCCTCTTTCAATGGCTGCCAGCTCTACTCAGATAATCAATGGATAACAAATCTTGTAAAAATACGAATGCTGGTAATGTAATTTTTCAGATTTAGAACCTCAAGCCAAGGTAGTTTGAGGGCAGTAGTAAACAGTTCCTTAAGTATGCTTCCCAGTTATCAGCATCCTTTCTTAATATTACTTTTTACATAATTGCTTAAAAATAAAAATATATTTGCCATAAAATAAAGATCTGAATTGTTTATTACGCAAAGAACTACACTGAAGAGAGAGCTACATTGACAAATCTGGAAACAACCAGAAATACAGACTTCTGTTTCATATGGTAGTTATTTTCTTTAAATCAGAATAGCTAAGAATTTTCTTAAAACAGTGTCTAAATCCTGTATAGACTAGAATACCACAAAGTGGCTGCAAGAAAGATTTTAATATAATAGATTATTAGCAATTGCTATTCCTGTGGCTGCATGAAACTGGAAACAAAGTCTAGAGGCTATTTTAATTGTTTGGAATCAGAAGGGCCAAGGTCTCCTCTTATCCTGCAAACAAGCAGTTTCAAAGAATGTTTATCAGTGTGAAAAAAGCTATTCATGTATATATATGTATATATATACAGGGATATGAGTTCTGCATGACACAGCTAAATGACTTGACAGCTATTTCTGTCTCTAGATGTGTGTTTCTGATACCACTGCTCACTTTCAGTAATTGCACAAATAAGGTTTGGATTATTCTGCACTTTATTCAGCTCAAGTGAAAGGTAAGCTGCAGACAGGATTTGCATCCATGATGATTGTAGGGTTTATTTCTCTCCCTTTTAAACCAATTCCCTTGCTATCAGTGATGCCAATTCAGAAAACAATATGAATCTGAGTATAAACTTAAACATTTTAAATCTAATGGCATTAGCTCCAAACTCAGACAGGTTTTTTAAGTTATTTGCTCAATAGGAGACAGAGTTGTCAGCTACATTAGGACTAATACGCTTTTCACTCTGAGCCTTTTTAAGCAGTTAATCCTGTGCAAAATCCACTTTCCCACTCCTGATAGCTTCTTGGGGGGGTGGTGGGGGGGTGGTGTTTGCTTGTTTGTAAGAGCTTTTTGAGGTTATTTTTAATTCATTTGTGCATCTAAAAATATTGGAATATCTGGTTGGCTTAAGGATTAACCTTACTGCTGAGGTTTGGTTATGTGCCACAGGTAATGGAAACAATATAACCATTCTAGTGTTTTAAAGTTAAAGCTTAGCACCTTTGAAAATGTTCCCAAGTGCAGAGGAGTTTATTCCTAGCTGTGGCATTGGCATCTGCTACTACATTTTCTCTTTATTTAATTTTTTCAAAAGCAGTGAATGCAATTATTTGTAAAAGAGATGAAACTTGTTTGATAGTCACAGAAATTCTGGTATAAATACATCTGTGGCCTCTGGGAAGAATGTATATATAGAACAACATGAGCATATAGGTTCTTCACGACAGGTATTTTTCTGTTTGTTTTATCTCTTCAACCCTTACCTTAATCATGTGGCTTTTAAAACTCATTGTCTATATGGTGTTAGAACTTAGAAAGAATAAACCCTGTAGGTTAAAGTCAAACATGTTCACTTTCCTAAATAAGCAGTAAAAAATTTTGTTATGTCCCAACTAGAACTGATAACTGGAGTAGTGATAAGCTCTTTAATAATATTGATATTTTAATTGATACTGATAGGATTCAAGGCCAACACACAACAGTGACTTTGCAAATTTCTCCAGATATTTCTGTACATGGACCCTGTACAGACACAGATGTGCCTCTTTAATTTTTGAGAACAGTCTAGATCAGCCTCCCTGTTTGCAGATTCACTAAACGTTCCTTATGGCAGTGCAGCTATCTGCCCAGCAAACTTTCATTTGCTGGTTTTACTTCCTTATCTCTCCGTGACCCTCTGGAAGCCACCCAGAGACATCTTGAATTCCACAAGTTCCTGCATTTTTGTGGCTCACTAGCTGAAAATTGTTCAAGGTTCTAGGCCTATTCAGGGACCTGCTGAAAGAACTGTCAGAAAGATTAAGTTATCTTGAAAGTCTGTACTCTTTCACACATGCACAGACACAATCACTTTTATTTTCAGTATAAAACATTAACAGAAGTATATCAAAGTTTTATTAATTCTTTAGCTGGTTAAAATATGAACATCTATGAATGTTTTCCATCCTATATTCTGTTGGTTTTAATCTGCATTTAAAACTAATAGGTTTTAAGAAGGGCTTTTATGTTTTTAAAGAAGTTAGAAATAAAACTCTGCTTGCATAAATGAAAATGCTTCATACTGCTCTGGCTTGTGTTGGGATCTGAGAGGCTGAAACCATGATTTTCCCACAGATTTTGAAGTGACCCGGACAGCAATAAAACTGCCTATGGACCTGAAAATCATGCTGTCGTTGGCCAGAATAGCTCTTCAGAATAATTGTGCATATGTGTACTGTCATCCAAAATAAATCAATGATTTTGTGGAATAAAAATGTCACAGTAGGGAGTCATTCCAGGCTGACACCACCATTCCAGAATAGCTGCACTATTTGCTTTTCCTGGGCAGTCCTGCAGTGTTGTCCATGCTTTGCCCATGTTTTATTGCCTTGCCTGATTAAAAGCTTCTACTTGCTTGTATAAAGTAGATTTTAAAGGACAAAATATATTAATGGAAACCCCCAGTCTCTTTATGCTAGCAACAAATATTAGCTCAAAGCCTAGATAATTTAAAAACAGTGACAATCTGGAAAGGTGCTTCTCTCCTCACTGCCACCATTACATAGAGTGTCACTATTTTTTATCAAGCACATACCAATTATGTGAAGAATGGTCTGGGGAGAAGGAACTTAAAGATTTTCTAGTTCCACCCACCACTGTCATGGGCAGGGATGCCACCCATTAGATTAAGTTTCTCAGGGCCTCCATCCAACACCTGAACACTTCCAGGGATGGGGCATCCACAATTCTCTGGGCAACCTTTTCCAGTGACACAGCACCCTCTGAGTGAAGAATTTCTTCCTGCATCCAATCTAAATCTCTGCTCTTTTAGTGTAAAACCATTCCCCTGTCCTATCACTATCATGTAAAAAAAGTTGCTCTCCATCTGTTTTATAAGCCCCCTTTTAGATACTGGAAGGCTGCAATGAGGTCACTCTGGAGCCTTCTCCATGCTGAACAACCCCAGCTCTCAGCCTGTCTTCACAGGAGAGGTGCTCCAGCCCTTTGATAATCTTCATCACCTTCCTCTGGACTCATTCCAAGAGGTTCATGGCCTTCTGATGGTGGGGGACCCAGAGCTGGCCACAGCTTATGACACAGACTCTGGAGAGTACTGCTAAAACTGGAGGTTGATGAAGAGCTAGGAAGTCATTTAGAACACAGTTGGAACACCTGAACAAAAGAACTGCTCACATGAAGACAGATGAGTCTGTGTAGCCTAACTCCCATTTTGGAGCTGCAGTGGCCAGTCAGAAATGCTTAGGATAAAGACAATAAGGCAACAGACAGTACTACCTGCTTGTTAATTCTCTGAGCTTGTGTGCCATCACGTTCAAAAGGAGCTGGAAATTCAGGTGACCCTCGCATCAGTGTACTAGAGCACTCTAAACAGTTCACCCACGTTGCCCCGTTCAGATGTTAGGTCAGGGTATCATGTGCCAGGACAAACAGAGTCATTGCGTACTGGATTTGGAAATTCTTTCACACAGCTCGTGTGCCAAGGCCAAACGGAACCCAGTGAGATAAATCTGACTGTTCAAGGTCAAAACCCAGGAAAACAAGGACTCTGTTATTTAGGCCAAGCGCTGGAAGGGGATGGGCTGGTCTAGGGATGTATTCAGTTTTCCAGTCGGTTTGCATCTTGTTGTTTGACAGAGTGTCCAAGAATGTGCAAGGTCTGCCTGAGTTTTGTTTTTCTCATAGTGTCAGAACAATATCCATAAAGGAGGACTGTGGATTCCCAGATGTTTAACAATTTTATGCTTCTGCCTTTCCCTGACACATACCTAATAGGCATACATAGAGAAATATTTTCAGAGTGTTTGCCCTTTGTGCATTCCCTTTCTGCATAAAACTTTGTAGGAATCTAATTGCCTTGGGATCTCTTATGCTTTATGAACTCCAGCCGCATGGATGCAAAAGGTATTCAGGTTGACAGAAATATGTGCAGAGAGGCACTGGGATCATCATGATTTTGTTTCCATTGGGACAAAAAATAAAGAGAAATTTTATTATTTATTCTTAAGAAGTTCAGTAACCTTTCAGCTTTCCAAAATTCCTAATGATAAAGGGAAAACCTCATATGTATTAATGCAACAGGCCTGTCCTTTACCTTCTCCAGAATGGGCCTCGTCACAAAATAATTGCAGCTTATGTGAGGAGAGTGGTTCAGCCTGAAACCAGAATTCCATCACTGTGGAAAACAAAGACCTCCCATTCTCAGACTGTACCTTTAGCTCAGTAACCACAGGGAGGGGAGAGGTGTGTTATTGCTGAGGTGGGAGGTATCAGGATTCCAGCAAGCTGCTGCTCATCTGGAGTACGCTCGCTCCATGTGCATCCCAATGATTCCTCTGTTGTACTTAAATCCTAAGAGTCACAGTGGGTGTGCAGTTAACAAAGAGGGTGTGTGCATGCTCTGAGTTCTGTATAGGTGCTGGTAGTGCTTTTCAAGGTGTCACTGTCAGTGGCTGTTTGTTTAAGAGAAATAGCTGCATAGCATGACTTTAATTTGTAATTTGGGCAAGAAAAAAATACAGTCTGGAAGACATCTCTATAAAGCTGTCAATCCTAGTCTTTTTTTAGCCATATAGGTATCTTTTTCATGTATTATTGATTAGATCATACTGGTCTTCAAACTGGATGTGCTGCCGTGGAAGCTTTTTCCATCTGACAGCAAAATCATTAAGACTAGCATCACAGCTATTACCTTTGCTAGTAGTCAAAGTAAGAAGGTAAAGTATCAGCTGGAAGTAAAGGCTAGCATTTTGTAGATTCCCAAAGCCTGTGACTGCCTATCCTCTCCAGTTTGTGAGGCCTGGAAGATGAAAGAGATTTTAAAATTCTTCTGGTCTTTCCCCTTATGAAGAGTACCTTAAAAATACAGCATGATTTAAAAAAAAAAAATCACTCAGGTGGAAGACTGGTCACAGATTTTTCTGAGATTTAATAGGTTATTTGTGGTTCTCTGCCAGAAACTTAGATCTGGAGAGAAAAACATAGCTGTATGCCACAGAGTTTGCTGGGAAGGCAATCTGTGATGCTATCAACCAGAGCAAGAGGCTGTGGCAAACTGCCTGATAGGTATCAGGAAGGATAATGTGAGTATAACACAAGATGCAGTTTGACCAGGTGGAGCAGAGAGCACTGATAGTAATTACCTGGCTGGCCTATGTAATATAGGTCAAACATTCAGAGGACCTAAAATTGCATTATGTGTTGCATTATGGTGTTATGGTATCACTGCTTACAAGGTATTCTTGTTCCAAACAGCATTACAGGATAGGAAAGCTGGATCTTCTCCTGCTATGGAAAAAAAAATTAAGGTTTCAGAACCTGTTTTACGTATTGGCAAATTCTGTAGGCTTTACACCTTTGGAAGGTTTAGGACAAAAATGAATAGTGCTTCTCTCTGGCAATAGGGAAAATAGTTTCAGTACCAAGCTTTCATTCTCAAACCAGGTGTAAGCAGACACATTAAGAACAGCTCATCATTTGTGCTGTGCAGGCTTCTTTTTACAGACAGATATCTTTCCCCAGTGTCTGTGCAACTCATCCCTGCAGGGACTCTGACCAGCTCCACATTGCTGCTCATGCAACTACAGGCTGCTCATAGCTGACACACTGACACTCAGCTGTAGGATTTTTGTTTTATTTTTTCTGAGCAAGAGTATCTGCAGGCATTACAACTGTATTGACCAGCATTCTGCTCTGTGGGTCCTCTTGCCATCAGTGTTGTTGCTGTCACTGCATCTTTGCTTGTCTGGCTGCTTCTACAAAAGATGCTCTTTAATTGTGGTGGCAGCTGAATGTTGGGAATTTGATAGCCAAACACTGAGATGCCAAAACAAAATAGGCTATGTTTGAAAATGTCCATCCTAATCCCATGACAGTGTCCTAGCATCAGTGTAGTACTGAAAGGTTGCTGAAAGCCCTAGACCTTCCTTATTGGCCATACTTTGTTTTCTCTTGAATTTCTTTAAAGTGCTGTCCATTGTTTTCTGCCAGTCGCTCTTGATGAAGTGTTTTTCTCATTAGCAAGGCAACCCTATGTGTAATCCTGCCTGATTTACAAGAGAAAATACACAGCAGCCTGGAGCTGAAGCTGCCCTACTCCTGGCATGACTCAGAAGCAACAGCATGAGCGGTACTACCAATGTAAAATCAAAGCTGCCGGTAGAGGCAGCACTGAAAGTGTTTGGGCCCTTTTTCAAAAACAGTTGTGGTCAAATGGCAGGGAAGGGGTAGAACAGAGAAATTAGCTTTCACATGGAAAACTGCAGCTGAAGACAGATACCAGTACCTGCTGTGGAACTGAAAGTACTGAAGGCAGAGGAATGCATTTATGTTGTGGACAACATCAACTATAAATCTTAATTGTCTGTGGCATTTAATAGTCTAGAATTCAGCTCAACATGTAGGCAGCATCTCCTCACCTTTCACTGCTGTTAGCTCAGGCCCTGACTTGTTTGGAGAATTGTCATTTGAAAATATTATGTATGCCAGCAATTATGCCAAACTGTTCTGTCAGTGGAGTGGATCAAGCAGTCAAAATGATGCAGCATTTACAAAGTGCTTAGTTTCTCATTTGCTTACTACAGTGTATGAATAAACATTAAGCCGTGGTCTACTCCGAAGGAAAACTTTCCCACAAATTCTTAGCGCTTCTAACCTATATTTGGGAAAGATATTTCAAAATCGCTGGTGGTGTGCAGTGTGGACAGACTGCACTTGGAAAGTGTTTATCGGCCTGGGACACCCTTCTTCGCTCTGTTTCCAGTTCAGGATCCCGATGTATCTCAGGCTTTGCTAACAAAAAAGGCTTTCCTTCCAACAGTGCTGTGGGAAAAACAGGGCTCCATTTGAATATTGTCTGTATGACAGCTTCCTCAGGCTCTACAGCTGACAGCAATCCTGATTAAGGGTTACAGGTTCAAAAAAAATCTCACAGTAGGCAAGGCCCTGCTGACTTTTATTAAAGTTACATGATGGCCACAAAATCAACAGTTGTTTTTCCCATATAAAGACCTGTTTGAGAAAAGGTCTTCAGGAAGAATTGTTTAAATACAAACTAAGTATTGGAATTTTTTTAAAGAAGCTGCCACTCAATTCACACTAGAACAAAGTCGGAATCATTCATTCAAGGATTTCTTTTTTTGTTTTAATAGAACATTAGGTAGATTAGCAAAACAGAATCATTCATAGCTCAACGTCCTTGCTGCCTGCTGTAGCTTTTAAACAAACCTACTTCTGAGTTTTCCCTTTGGACCTTTTTCCCTAGACTGATTAGCCAATGTTTGTTGTCTGTAGTTTTGTAATTTCCACTTCTTGGGAGAAATGTAAATTAAGGCAACTTTATTATCTCGGAACTTTGTATTTCCGTGAAAAGAAGGCAAAAGGTTTACTGTTAAGGCTATGTGTGAAAAGTCACCTTCTCATGTGTAAAGGGCTCAGCCGTCTGTCTTTGTTTTGATGTGGGTGTGGATTGAGCGTTTAACAAGAAGTGTTGGTAAAGTTCACACTATTTAATGCTTTTGTGAAAGCTCGCTTCCATACAAACTTTCTAAAATAAAACGTAATTCAAGGTTTCTCAATAAACAAATGTATTTTAATTCCTTCTTTAACTCATTGATACTCACCTGGGAGCCTTTGCTCAATTTTAATACTGTCTACTTCAAAAAGACATCCTGTCTTTTATATGTGAAATCTTGGATGATTTTCCCATCCCTAACACTTGTTCTAGTAAAAGACATTACCTCTTCCTGCAAACCTTGGTTTATTATATTGCAAAGCATAGCAGAAATAGATGGAATTCAAGAAGTTATTATGGAGAGGTTTTTGAATAAGAGTCTGAAAAATCAGAACTTTTTTAGAGAGGGAACCAAATACCTGGCAGATGTATATTAAAAAAAATAAAAAGTAGAAAGGAAGTAAATCTGATCTGGTTTAATTGCACCAGTTTATAGCCTGGTGACCAGACTGAGGTTTGTGTTAACAGTATTTCTGTTGCATTGAAAATGAAGTTAGTGTTAATTTTACCTTGATATAGTACAGCATTACACAGCTCTTTTTTTTTTTTTTTNAAGGGATTAATAGTTTTACCAGGAAACTTCTGTGATTTGAAAACTCCCCAGAGAAAGATTTGCTTCCATTTCTTTTGCAGTCAGGTTAAACTCACTTCCTACATCTGCATGGTTATACCACTCATGCATGACAAACATGGGCAGGTCATCATGATTTGTAATTAGGACATGTTTTTGGGACCCAGGAAGGTCTTATTTTCCAACACCAACTCTGCAACGGATTTAATGAATAGTTGTGGGCAAATCCTTTGCTCTTTCTACTTCAGTTGCTACATTATAACATCTCACCTCAGCAATAACATCCAATGAAGCTGTGTGTGAGTTTTGATTAATGTAAGAATGTTCCTTATGTTAAAAAATGATTAAAATTTATCTCACAGATATTACAGGCAATATCATTATATACTGCAACATTTCTGAATGTCAGTGGACTGAGACTTGGGAATAAATTCTGAGCTAGAACAGTAAGGAGTGGACAATTTTCCTGTGGGGTTTTTTGTCTTTAATAGGGGACCCAAGCTTGTCTTACTCACACTTTTGATATCAATGTGACTGCTGTCTTGTAGGATGGGATTGGTGACTTGCAGAGTAAGAGTTGTGAAGTGTTGCCCTGTGAGGGTAACTTTCTGCAGGATGGAAAAATTTCTGTGATTTCTTGTAACGCTAGTGGCAGTTAAAGGTGAAAAGTACTGTCATAGGGCTGGAAAAATAGGGGCATCTACTATTCATTTTTACTTAAAATGGGTTTTTTTTAAGTTAATACCCATTATCTCCAACAAGAAATAACATTCCATAGTTCTTTGCTTTAAAAATAGATTTCTTGGGGAAATGGGAATAGTCTGTTCAGGTTTTCCTTGTTCACCAGGCTACACCTATCTGCCTAATTGCATTCCGCAGCATCCAAAATGTAGCATTGATTTTAAAAAGCCCCCAAACAAACAACAAACTTCTCTTTGCAACTAGCTTATCCTAAAGCATTTAAAATGTATCTTTGTAGAGCCTAGTAAAGCAAACACTTCACCCGGTTAGTAATTATCATGAGTAATTAACTGTTAACAGTGTTCTCAGGAAAAGCGTGACATTTTGTTAATGTTCTACAGGAACACAGAAATACAACAAAGGGAGAAGTTTGTTGTGAGCATCGCAAAGACAGCTGACACAGAAGAGCTGGGGGAGATTGTAACGTGGGAGAAAAGGAAGGAGAATTACTGATATATTTCCTGGCATTCACCTTTATGGTTTCAAATCTTGTGGTCGCATCTCTCCCCCAATCCATGAGGAAATATAGGGATCTGACTCCTGTAAATTTAATGAGTTTGTAACAAAGACATGTTCTGAAGATAGCATTTTTTGTTAAAAGCAGTGTCTCTCTTGAGTTTTCAGAAGTAATTGCATTTTCCAGGTGGGTGATTTCCATTTCATTTAACCCAGCACAGAATTACTATTTTGCTGGCTTAGTGGAAACTCTGTAGTAACTGAAAGTAATATTCCTATTTCATTTTTCTGATTCTGACTGGGACCTTTTTAAAAGGATATTCTTCTGCTAATAAAAGGGACATTATTATGACAAAGTGATACAAATCTCATAGATATAAATGCCAGGCCACTGTCTGGCTAAGGGCAACCACGCATATTCCCAGCAGGACACTGATCATATGTGTATTTCAGTCTTGCACTTCTTTTGGGCCAGGGTATCACCTCTCCAGGGAGGTCTGCTTAATATTTGAAGAAGCTTTAAAAAGGGAGAGAAAACAATATGCATATCCTGGGAGAGGAGAGAAGTGGGAAGAGAGAAGAGGGAAAGGCAGCTGACTGGAGAGTGTATGGCAGTAGATAGCATAGTAAGTTGAAACTGGGGAATAACGTGGCTCACAGAAAAAGCCTTTGCTTTCAAGAGCATCCAAAACACTGCCTCCTTCTCCTCCTCTGTGCCCTTCCCTCTGCTGGCCCAGGGTGAGCCACGCTGCTGCCACGGCAGCCTGGTGGTTCTTCCTTCCCTGCCGGAGCCCAGGCTCACCGGTTTGGGCACGGCAGCTGGGGAAGGCAGCTCTGAAGGGCAAGGCTGGAGGGCAAGAGGGGGTTGTCTCAGGAGGTGCCTTAGCAGGCAGAAGATGCAGGTATTAGGGAAATGAAGGGAAGGGCCCTGAGGCAGTGCTTTGATGGGGCTCTGAGGAGTGCAGAGAACCAGCTAGAGGTGCTGGGTGCTCCTGCTGGAACATAGGCAGAAGGATTGCCTGGATGAAGCCTGCACTTACACTGCTATATAGCTTTTCACGCAAAGACTTAGGGCAGGGAGAACAGAAGATGAAGACTTTCACTTGAAGAACTGGGGCACCTGGGTTGGGACAGGCAAAAAAGTGAAGATAGGAATAAACAGGAATGGAACAAAGAAGGATGATAAAAGGACTTAAAATGCGAACAATACTTTTAAAAAACAAATAGGAGTTGGAAAACTTAGTTGGGAAGTTACTTAAACTGGTTGTTACTTAAACATTGTATCAGCCTTGAGCATTTTTCTCTTGCTTTAGCAGCTTGTGAAGACTGTTTTGAGAAGCAAGGTGAGAGGTAAAGACACCACCTTGAGTGAAAAAAGGAACATCTCTCTGGCTAGCTAGGGATGGAAGAATTTCCTGTGTCTTTGTTTCTCCAGAAATTATGTCTGGTCATTTTAAGTACTTAGTCATAAAACCTTTCATGTAAGCAATGTGTCCTGCTGCCCAATATTAGCAATGGCTTTGTCTTGATTGCAAGGTTGTCTTTTAGTGATATGAAGTGGTTAGGAAATACACACCCTTGCTTGTGAACAAATGCAGCTTTTTGGAATACCTGACAAGATCTGCATTTGTGTTACTTAGATCAAATATCCCACCTGCCTCAGTGGGCTACTGTGGTGTGGGAGGAACAGTCAGTGGCAGGAGCAGAGGAAAACTTAATGCCAACGTTTCTGCAAAATCCACATAGTTCTGTGAATCTCTATCATTTAGGATCTTAATCTACGGTGGCTTTGTTAGAATATTTGCATGTTCCTCAAAATTCTTCCCTCTTACTGACATCAGTTTAAATTTGCAAATTGCTTTTCTCACCTTCACTGATCACTTTCTAATACAGTGCCTGAGGATGCAAAAACATGATTCAGTGGATTATCACCTTTTTATTGGTAAAGTCAGCATATGAGCCTCTAGAATCTCTCACTCTTCAAATGTCTAGACTTGGATAAAATACTAATTTTTGAGAACATGTTAGCTAGCTTCAGCCTAATTATCTAAATCCCATGACCATGCTAATGAAATTGCCCACTCAATATCAGAAATTCAGACTGCATTAGAGTTCACTCACCAACAAGCAACAAAGTAACCACTCTATTATTGCACTGAAGGCAAAACTTAACTAGTTTAGGCCATGTGATAAAAAGAAAAGAAGGAATCCTCCATCTTGACAGGCTCTGGACAGTAGAAAGATAATTATTGAAAACTAACTCCACACTTCTGTGGCTCTCAAATGTGTGTTGTGCTCTCACTTTTGAATCACTTCTGATATATGCTGCATGCTGTTACACTCTTTGTTCAGACTTCTTGTCCAGCAAAAGTCTAGACACCTCCTTTTTATACCTAGATCCCTTTTCTGCTCGATTGGTGATTTGAACTGGCCTAGGAAACAGGTCTGACAGGCTCTGAGGAGCACAGCTGGTAAGCAGAGTGATCATGCTGCTGTGAGAAGAGTGGGGAGACCAGGTGAGCAGCAGTGGTGAGCTGTGAACTTCATTTCCACCAACTGAACATTTTTGGAAGGTTTAACAAAGCAAAGACATTCTGACAGCAGTGGAATCCACAGATAAGAAGCTGACCACTCTAAGACCCTCTCCTAAACTGAACCCTATTCACATGGGTCATGAAAAGGCAGTAGGTTGAGTTACTGCTTTCCTTGCCTGGGCATCTTGATTTGGCTTGAATATGTTTTGAGTTCCATTGAACTTTTTTCTTTAGAGGGACAGAAATCAAGGTAACTCCAAATATTATTGAACTGTGGCACCAAAATGAGACATTGCTCACAGTTAATTGGCCAGGTCTGTGACTTTATCTCCTGCCTACTGCTGAAACAGTTAACGGTGTTGACATGTAAATTATCTTTACTGCTTGTTTAATAAAGAGCAGAAAGTGTTTCTCCCAAACAGGTACAGTCCACCCAAGGAGCCATTACACAAATACCCTAAGACTTGCTCCCAGCTACTTGGTTGCTTAATTATGTACCCCACCTCTTCCTTATCAGAGCAGGAGCCCTGTTTCATCAGCAGCAAAACTATCACAGACACAACATAGCCAGCAGCATTCCTCGGATAACTGCAATCCCTTCACCTCACACGCACTGCCAAAACACTGCTGGCCAACTCATTGTCAGAGGACACAGCTCTCACTGTGGACAGACCAGTGCTAGGCAGAGGCTGCCTACCACAGTGCAGGTTTCACCAGGGCTGGGATATTTGGACATGGCAGAATTGCCATCTCCAAGGCTCACACACTTTTCAGTCGTATTTGTCAGCCCAGCAACCCTGGGTAATCAAAACTGACAACAGCAATGGGAAAGAACCTCTGACACTATTTTACTTCTGTATCCGTCCCAGTCAGGTGAACAACTACCTGCCTTTGGGCTCCTTTGCTGCTTCTGGAGCCAGTTTAACTGGTTTGGATCTGGCATGGTCTGCTCTGCCAAAGCCAATAGTGCCTGGGGCACCCAGGACAGCCTGTTGTGCCTGTTGGTAGTGCAGAGGGTGCTTCAATCTTGCTCAGTAGCTTTTCTATTCCATACTGGATGATCTTCTTAAGGTTGCTACAGATTTGGATGTCATTGATTGTTTTGTGACTGTTTGGGTGAGTTCTGGAACTGTTTTAAACCTTGGCTTGTTTAAAAATACAAAATGCTTGCATAAATAATGAAGTGGATGGAGAATTTCTGTTTCTAAAAGCTATCTGCTATTATAGACTTTAACACAGAAATCAAATTGCCTGTGTTCTGGCACAATGCAGGAAGATGCTCAAGGATGGGAATATGCCGGGGGGAAGCAAAAAGAACAGTGGGGATTTCTGTAGGGAAAATATCTGCAAATATCTGTTTAACTATGGCCTCAGTCAGATGAGCATATCACACTATCTGTGTAGCTTTGCTGTGAACCAGAGAAGGGAATTAAGTGCCTTTAGTTCTTTTTCTTTCTCACAGCTTGATTAAGTCCCTTAGTCCCATTCCCAGGCACAGCTGTGCATACTGGCACAAGGGAAAGGGTGCTGTAAGTGAAATTTGGACAGGTATAAACTCTGTGTGCAGGGGGAAACTATGGTGTTCAGCTACACAACAAGCCAGTATTACTGCTGAAGCTACAGCCTGAGGCACTACCTCCCCCCAAAAATAAAAGGAGGCAGCTGGAAAAGTTTTATTGTGCCTGAGTTTGGATATCCACTTTGCAGCATAGTCCCACAAAGTGGCAAAGCTGAAGGAACAGGATGCAGCAGCTTGAGGTCTGGACAAACAGAAGGGGGATGATGGAAGTTCCTGCAGCCTGAGTGTCTGCACAGGGAACCACAGCCTTGGGACTTCTGGCAAGCTGATGAAGTAATTTATGTGAAGGCTTGGACAGTAACTCAGCACAAATGAAGTTGTAGGTGTAATGATGTTTTGAATCAAAACAAACTAGTTCAAAATTTAAATCAATAACAAGTGCTTAAAGCTATCATTCAGGAGAGAACTACTACTGGCATAATGTTTTGAAATGCAGATCAGCAAACCTCTCTGAAGGCCATTTGTTGGGCTTCCTGTGAAAGTATATGTGGTTCCTGAGATAGGGCTTTAATGCAAAATGTGTATCAGCATATTCTTAACTGTAGGTATGTGAAGTCTTGTTTACCTGCATGGCTGAAATGAGACAGAGGATGTTGTTTCACAATACTTTCAGCTGACATAAGCCAGCACTGCTGCCCAAAATAGTGCAAGAGAAGATCCAGTTGAGCCAAACTAACTGGTCAATGCTGCTGAAAGGGGGAGGTTCTTCTGTCCTTCTCCTCAGCCTGTCTCCCTGCCTGCTGGCCGTGCACTCCTTCCTTTTCTCTTGCCCTGGCTCTGTATTCCTCTGTTCCTCCAGTGAGCCGTTCCAGCTCCAATGCAGTTAGAACACATCAGCAGTTGTCCCATGGTTTAATGAGCTGAGCTGGCTCACTGCAAGGTCACTTGGACTTTAGGGATGCACAAGCACAAGGACCTGGCTCCACAGCTGCAGACAGGTGCAGAGGAGAGGGGGAAGCAGGGTGTGGGACTGATGTTTTTGGCAGCAGCAAGCCAGTAAATCGGCTTGGCTGCCTCTTGTAGCTGCAAGCAGAGCTAACCCTGCTGCAGTCCCACACGGCTCTTGGGTTTTTTTCCCCCTCCACCTCCCTCCTTGTGCCAGCACCAGCATTTGCACAGCCAGCTGATGAACTGTGCCAGGCTCCAAAGCCAAACCAGCCAAACCATTGCTCAGCTCTAACCAAGATCAGCTTCACAGATGAATGGCAAGGGGGCAGGAAGAGTGGGGCAGGGGAGTGGAGGGAAAACTGGGGTTTTATTTCAGCAGCAGAGGCTGCTTAAGGTGGTGAAAGTACATCCCTGCGGGCCTGCTACTGTGGTTAAGCCCTAGAAAATGAGACATAACCAAGTTTCCAGAGCAGATTTGCATGAAGCTCAGAGGGTAAAGGCAGTGGGTTCCTCTGTTCCACATTTTGTTCCCTGACTTCTTCCAGAGGGTAACTTGACCCAGTTATCCATGTCAGGCAACCCCAAATTTCTCCTTCTGTTAAAATCACCCTATGATTTTGTAAGGAGTGTGGAAATGAATCACCTTGTCAAACAAGTGGAAAAAAATACACTACCTTTCACTTTTTGAACAACATCTTAACTGTTTGTTTGCTAGATATTTGTTCTAAAACATATTAACTGTTATTACTCCTGAGACAAACACGATGCAATGCCAAAAGCTAAACTGGATTCACTGTTGATTTTGCACTTTTAAGTTCCAGTTACCCAGGTTGTCTGTTTTCAGTTCCAAATCATCACAAAACAACCAGTTTTATCTTCTCAAGAAATGTTGGATTTACTTGAAAGAACTCCATAGATATAAAGAGGTTGTTGGATGTGTTTTAGTGTTGGCTGTAATGGCTGAAGGTTAAAAGCTTGAATTTTAGATTACACAGGTCTAAGGAGGGTAGAGCCAAAAATGGAAAAGCTGGAGTGGAGCTGTGAGTGTAGCCCACACATTGGCTGCAGGGCTGAATGCACAATCACACTTTTCCTCAAGAATAGCCCTGATTAGCTGCCCCACAGAACGCTCATGATGTGACTGGGCTTGGAGGAGGAATGGTGCAACAGCTGGGCCCCTTAAAGGAACATCTGTATGGCTGTAACCTGCATGGATGTGTTGGTGGGCTGCAGCGAGAGGGAATGAAGGTGATGTGGAGGGTGTGAGGCTACACTGAGGCTGCCACCAAACACCACCTTCAGGGAAACCTCACCTCCAGCTGTGGCCTTGTTTACACGTATTTAGGGCAACTACTTTTTTATTTATGATTGGGAAAAAACCCCCTCGCTTTTCCACATTACAGCATCTTTACTGCATTGCTTGCAGATTTAAAAAGCTCTTTATTATTTGTTTTATGCTGGTGTTTAGCTGGCTGTTATTAGCTAGGTATGCTATTTTAATGTGCAGGAATTTTCTTTTATCTATTTTCTTTCTACCTGTGAAAGGTAATTAAGCTTCCTCTGCAACTCCTGCAGGACACTGAAATTTGCTTTCTGTATACATGTATACAGAAGCAACTTCAGTGTTCATAGGGAAAAAGAAGGGTCAAGAAAAAGGATAAATAAAATTAATTTTAAAATCTGAATTCACGTTACAGTTATAATTTTTTTTTTTTGTTCTGCAGTTATGCTTCTGAGTTCCCTTGCTCTAAGTAACCTGCTTCATTAATTGAATGTGTGTGTTTTCAAATTAACCCTTGGAATGACAGACTAGATGAGATCAGAGTATTTTAAAGATGTATTTTATGAGAGTCAGAGCCATAGGTATCACAAAATGCCAGAAATTATTATAAGTCAGTCAGAACTTGGGGCAAGTAAACACAATTCCAAAATATTCATTCCACGAGCATTCCCTTTAGTGTCAGCTTGAGCCAGGTTGGCCATGTACACAGATTTTTAGCATGCTATAAAATTCTTTTAGGAACAGGCCATCTTTGGGCAAAGTCCACTATCTGGTAAGAAGCAAGAAGAGAAGAACTTTTTCACTCCAGAAAGAAATATCAAGGGACAGGCCCATATTATCACATTACTCATGCTGACGACGAACATCATATTTCATGGTACTAGAGCTCTTTAAAAAGCATCTCCTTCAAAGCAGCAGCTCTTTTTTCAGTCATCTAAACCAATCTTGCTGCTGCAGCCCTTCTTTTGCACTAGTGCTGACATCTGTCTGAGCTGCCCCATTATGCTCATCCAGCAGAAAGTAAATTCAATAGTTTTCTGCCACATAAGGAGTATCTCTACTACTCCTAACATCTGTCACCACTAGTTTTGCTTACCTTGTGTCTATAATCCCCTTCTCAATTGTTCTTGCTATGTGAAAATGTGATTTGGACAAGGAAAAATGGTTTTAAGAGAGATTTAGATTAGATGTTTGGAAGAACTTCTTTGCTGTGAGGGTGGGGAGGCACTGGCAAAGGTCGCCCAGAGAATTTGTGGATGCTCCATCCCTGGAGTGTTCAAGGCCAGGTTGGATGGGGCTCTGAGCAGCCTGATCCAGTGGGAGGTGTCCCTGCCCATGGCCGGGGGATTGGAATGAGATGATCTTTAAGGTCCCTTCCAACCCAAGCCTTTCTATGATTCTGTGATTGCTATGATTCTTATTATTCCATTTCTGTAAGGTTCAAGTTATATTGGTGGCTCTCCAGAGGAAATCACATGGCATTTCTTCATCTTGCCCAATGACTATAAATTAAAATTGACCTTTTTTTTTTGTTTATGTTTGTACATGCATGTATTTGTTTGATATTGGTTACCTATTTATGGCTTTGTGTTCTCAAATCTCTTAGTACATTCAAATTGCATCAATTTGCACTGCCCATTTGAAATTTCACCTATTTTTTTAACCTAAATGTAGTTTTATATGACCATAAAGATAAAAAGGAATACAAATATTTTATGAATTAAAAGTGCCACTATTTAAAATGAGGCCAATTTTATTGCATTTTCATTTATTTGACCTTTTTTATACATGCTTAGAACATAATTTAAGAACAACTCCCATATTTTACAAGCATGGGCCAATAACATACAAATACCCCAATGACACCTGAAAATTTAGAACCATATTATTCAAGACTGTTATACTTCAGGGATTTTAGTACTTTGTGTCATGCATGCTGCTGAAATAAAGGCACGTTACACCTATGCAATTTCATCACCTTGTCATTTAGACTGGACCATAACATAACCTGAGATGATGCAGGCAGGGAAAATACAACATACCACTCATTTCACTAACTCACATGCAACATGCTGGAAAATGTTGTTACTCCTTGTGAATAACCCTGTCATACCCATTTCTACTTAGGCTTCACAGCTCAGTCCTTGGAAGTTGCTAGTGAGGTGGAAAATGATGAAGAATGATGAAAATACCATATGAACTAAACTGTGAATCTCTCTGTCCTCTCTCAATCTGTTCCCACTGTTGCTTTCCCTCACACATGGTGTTGTAAGGCAATTAATATAAATTGAGATTATTCATTTTGCTCATCCCAGAAGTATGAAGTTTCATGTATGTATGCCAAACTTATTGTCTCATATATACTGTACTTCATGTTTATCCATGTTTGGAAGTTTCGGAGAGCTCATCAGAGGAAAATAAATGTGGTTTTTCCATTGCACAGTGGAGCAGACACAACGTTAGTCCAATATTATACCTGTGTCCCACTGTAATATCTTTGTTAGTTTAAAGACTCTAAGTCCCTCTGGGAGTGTCACAAATCCATATAATGTCCCTCTGTGCTAGATTTTTGTGTTTCTATCTCTGATTTAGTAGACAGATGTGAAAAAGCATATGATGCCAGATAACTCCCTAGTAACCACACAGCTGCAGATGTTGAAGAGAGCAAGTTGTTCTGGCTAAGGTCAATATTAATTTCTGCTCAAGACTTTCCTTCCAGACATGCCATTTTTTGATGGTATAATATATCTTACTGGTATTTTGGGCTGATCCTTCCCACATTGATCAAACTGTTCCCCCATCTGTGGCCTCTTCTAGCATGGAGTTGCTTTTCCTGGGCAAGGGGAGTAGTCTTAATTCACAGTCATGAACTGTGAAAAAACAAGACTAGGTTAAAAAAGTTGAGACAGCAGAATTTCAAGCCTTTATGATCTTTTATATCTACAGGAGTTTGCAAAACCAGTTTCCTCTCTACCTTCATCTTGTTATTTCTGCTCAGAATGGCAAAACTATCAACAGAAAATAAATTCTAGTTTTCTTTTGTCACTGGCCAAATTCTGAACACTCATGTCTCTTTTTCTCTTCCCTTTGATCCATCTAAAATTCTTACCAAATTCCCATTCTGCTATGTCCCCAGGTTTGTCAGAACCACATGTTGAACTCTGTTTAATGTAAACAGATAGTACAAAATAAAAGAGCTGCTTTGCAGTCAATTGGCATTAGCTTGTGGTCATTCACAGTAGGTAAGGTGGTTGCATAGTGCTTTAAAGTTTGGGGTTGGCTGGGTAATGATGCAGTTTTAAAAGCTATTTTTAAACCATAAACTTATCTTGTTTAGCTTGGACAACTGCCTTTCCCATAAAAGAAAAAGTTAGTTTTAAATTTTTAAAGCATATTTTAAAAGATTCTGTGTTAGTGAAGGTAATTCAAAAGTCTTAAAGTCCCTTCTGGCATCCTTCTGAGTTTAGCAGGAGTCTTCTCACCTTTATCAAACATCACTGGGTGTTGAAAAAGCACAAGCATCCCACCTTCAGTGGGAAGGCTTGAAACACAACACAGAATGTTGCAGGCATCTGCCTTTTGCTGTCCACCAGCCAGCAAAGTTACAGAGCTGCCCTAACCCAGCACTTTTAGCAGTTCTTACTAGCTCCAGCTCAGTACCATGGTCATGAAGCTGAAGGGCTTCAGCTCAGCTTGGAGCATGGAGTAGGAGCAATTTTCATCTGCACAAAACAGGCTGTGTAGCTGCACGTACAAAAGATCACCCCATAGACACATTGTCCAATGTTGAATGGATCTGTCAGATTGGGTCAGTGTCCCAGCAAATAATCTACAGGCTCTGGGAGTAGAGCAAGAGGAATTCATTTGGAAAGGAATTGATTCAGGTTTGGAAAAGAGTACCAAAAGAAATGTCAAAACCTACTGGAGCAGGCTAAGAATGGTACCAGTGCTATAGTTTCCTTGGTATTATTGCACAGAAATTAATTGTGCCTTGAGATGAATATCTGTCTGTGTAATACATGCCCTAAAACTTTCCTCACCTGGCACATAAACACCAGGTTCCTCACAGGAGAATCTCAGTAGTGGCCCACGATCACGACTGGGGATAGACTTTTAATTGACCTGTAGCAACAGGAAAAGGGACAAAGGTCTTAAACTAAGAGAGTGTAGGTTCAGACCAGATATAAGGAAAATATTTTTATGAGGGCAGTAGGACACTGAGAAGGTTGCTCAAAGAGGTGGTGGATGCCCCATCCCTGGAAACATCCAAGGTCAGGTTGGATGGGGCTCTGTACAATCTGACCTGGTTGAAGATGTCATTGCTGAGGAGTTGGAGTAGACGACCTATAAGGATTCCTTCCATCCCAGTCCATTCTGTGATTCTCTGACTTGTGTCACAGCACACAGTATTGTGGTGTTCATGCCTGGTGATGGAAACAGCTATTTTGTTTCTGCTACTTACCAATTTTGCCTGCAGGTTTTCCCCCACATTCAACAAAGGTTCAGTGTTTGCATTTAAGGCAGTGCCAGAGAATTTTTTTTCTTTCCTTGTAGCCACTTGCTCTGGAAACGAAAAGACAAAGTCAGAGGAAAAACGTATGATCTCGAGGCAAAAAACAACAACAAAAAATCTTGGTTTTGCAAAATTCACATCTGGGGGCAAAGTATGAGTAGACTGTTATTGTTTGTAATTCAGTGACCAGGGATCTGGCCAAAGCCTGCCATGGTTCCTCCTCAGCTAGTGAGCCAGTGTTTCTCCCCCTGTGGTGAAAGGCAAAGTGGGAGCCTGATGAATGCATCTGTCTCACTCTGAGATAAGGCTGTAACGTAGCTGGCTTGCACACCCAGGAGTTTGGGAGCATTCTGGGTGCTTAAGTTAAGGTATAGTTACTGTGATCTTTAGTAACAATAAACCAGCATGTTAACTGAGTGGGTTTAGTGTGGTTGTAACCTTTTGCATTCTTTGGACTTTGTTGTTTATCTGGTATTTGTGTTGTCAGATACACATTTAAGACACTCCCTAGATCCTGGTTTTGTTAGTGTGTCTCTACTGCTTATGCCAGTGGTTGTGTTCTATTCTGAGAGGTGTTACTTTGTCAATATACACTGCCCCTTAAAATCACTCTTATTTATTGCCTACAGCACACATGTAATACCCATCTCGAGCAATTTGCAGATGATCTCTTGGAAATGCTGCCAAAATTCCAGGAAGGCTTCATGATGGTTCCCTTTACTTGCTGGGTAGAGTGTTTAATGGCGAGCTCACTTCATAAATGCTTGCCATGTTTGTTCAGCTGTGCACCTGCTTTGGAAAGAAATTTGCAGTGGAGCCTGGTGCTGCCCTCACAGGACAGAGCAGGCTAACCCCAGGCACAGCATCGCACCAGGCAGCAGGAATTCCAGTTACCAGGTTTTGCAGATGCCAGATCCTGAGCTTCCTTTCTCCAGCACTAAGCTGCAGCGTGCCATGGATCTCATGCCAGAATCAAGGTTGCCTGTTCATAGTATAGACATGTCTTTCATGTTTGAAATTATGTCTAAGGAAGAACCAGAGATAAGACAGATATTGGCAAAGGGAGAGAGGAGAAAGGAATTTCTACACTTATTAGTCATGTTATTGAAGAAAGAGGGAAGATTTTATCATGCCTGTCTTGCTGAAAGCAAGGCTCTGGGTTCACAAGATTGCTGGCTAGAGTGTATAACCAAGTCTACTTTCCTACAGGTTGATGCTCGAAGGTTACCACTGCTTTCCTCACAAAAAGGGCAAAAAAGTTCTGTCAGCACGGTGTGTGCTGCATGTGTGCCTCTGTAGCCAGGCCAGTAGGTGAGAATGAAGCTGGCATTTTTTCTAACCTTACTAAAATGTGTGTGTGGTGAGGGGGAACACAGGACTAATCCCCACAGGGATGGAAGGAGAGCTATGGAATGCCTGCTCTGCTGGCCCAGCCGGATGAAAGGGCTGAAGTCCTCCCAGCTACCCACTGCTTGGTAAACAGGTACCTACTGATTAAAGCACTTATCAAAAACGAAATGAAGACTAATGGTGTGAAGAGAACTACAGCATTCCTACCTATGGAAATCCCTTTAATGGACAAAAAAAGAAGACTGGCTAACTAATGGGTTTTGCTGTTTCACTGGTGAGAGGAGCATGGTCCCTTTAAAAGCCTTGGCCTCCTTTTCTAAACGCTGTTGCTGAGCTGTGCCCCACCCCTGCATAAGCAACACCTGCATACCTGCAGGGTACTGTCTTCTTGATAGCTTGTACTCCTCAATAATACCTGGTGGTGGAGTGGTCTAGGTTTGGGATGTTCCTCTATCCAGCCGATGAATGTAAGGACGCTGAGGTAGCATCTGCCACGTCCCCGGTGATGTAATAACACACAGTGCTCCTAATATCCTTTTTACAGCATTTGTGTTCTTGGTAGCCACTGAGCTGATGAGTTTTAAAAGAAAAAGAAAGGCAAGCAAAGGCACCTCCCTCCAAGATAAACTCAAATGGCAAATCCCAGCAAGCAGAATACAAAACAATTCCAGATGATGTGGGAGCTGTGCACCACAGTTTTCTCATCAAACCAATAGTGTTTCAGTTTCTCAGTGTTGACTGACTGCTTATGACATATGTTAAGCTGAACTGGGGTATGTGCAATTGCTCTGGATACAGAAATGCATAACGTGTCCAAGAATCCTCAAAGTACAAATCCTATGTGGTCTGAGGAAGCCTGATGGATTTTAAGGAGGAATGAGGCATTTGGGAGTGATAGAATATTTGAGGCTTCCAGAAATCTTTCTTCAGCGTGCTGTATATATGTGCATTGCTCTGAGAAGAAATAGCTAACTTGCAGAAAAAATGTAAATGGTGTAAATAAGATACTCTTTTGACAGAATTAATGATGTCTTCATTGTGTGGGAAGGAGGGAGAGAAAGAACAAAATGTTAGGGGTGAGATCAGGGAGGTAAATACAGATAGAAAAGTAGTTCCCGAGCATAAACACAATGTAAGCTGCAGAAAGAAGAAACAAATGTGGGGCTTAGTGGGTTAGGACAACAGGAGTCAGGGAGATGGTTGGCAGGAAGAAATCAAGCCATGTGCATGCCCACCAGAAAGAGCTGCACAAATATCAGCCATGCTCTCCAGGACCAAAGAGCAAGTGCAGTGTTTCAGTGCGTGTTTGTATAGTGTATAACACATGCAATTTCACTCCTGATTACTAGTAAAAGGCAGTGTATACACAATCAAGAATTATCACATAAAAGCCCCAGTAGGAAACACAAGTCAAGGGGTTGGCAAACCACTGGCTGACCCAGTCTGTCACTCCTTGTCTTGTTCCCAGTTACTCATTGTAGAGCTAATTACTGGCAAATTGCAGAACTGAGGTCATTAAGACTTAGAACTCCTTGCATCTTCCCCACCTAATTTTAAAACCAGCTAGAGTGCTTTGTAAGTTTCCTTTTTGTAGGCAATGCCACTGCATTCAACCCCCCCCCTCCCCAGCCTTTATTTTGGCATTTGCACTGCCATTATGGTCACTGCCATTAGTAGGGCTTCTTTAAACACAACACACTGGCTGGAGATCTCCCAGTGCTGTTCTTTCCCCTGGACCGTAGTCATTCCCTGGAATAGGTAGGAGCAGTTCCCAGGTTCTGCCCCTCATGGTACACATCGAAAGGACCTTACTTGGCTGTAGATGGAAAACTGAGCTGCACTTGGAAAAACTTCCAGGATGACAGACAGCTCTGGAAAATCCAATCAACTTTAAAGAGAAACACTGCATTCGGCTCTCTCCGTACTGATAATGAGCATTTACAATCCCAAGATCCTGACAACTTCACCATGCAGGGGTAATTGTCTGTTATAAATGGCACTGGAGTAAGGAGGAGACCAGTGATCTGTCCTTAACGTGATTATACACCACAAACCAACGATAAGGCAGGCATTGCTCCTCTGATTCACTTTCAGCAAAGACGAATGACCATAAGGCAAAGAAAAACAAAAGTCAAAACAAAGCACATAATATGGGGATGCTTTGCAGACTAAAAACATCTAGAAATTAATTCTTTTGTAGACTAACTGATATATCTGAGCAGTGCAGTCATAGAGAGAATGCAAGCAATTCATTTTGGCCTTGGCATTCACTCTGCAGCATCCTGCACCAAACAGCATGCAGGAGGTGTTCTGCTGAGAGGGCACTTGGAGAGCAGAGCGAGTCCTGACCACTTGAAATTACCTAAAGTCATGAGGATCATATTTCTCTTTAGCCCATCATGTAATTTCAGTGTCCTGGCTAAATTTCAGTTTGATTTGTTACATTCTGACTACTTAATTTGCCAAGTAACATACTTGTCATCATCTTTGATTATTTGAAGATAAGAACTTGCATGTTTTTTTTGAGAATAATAGTTACCCATAAAATTCTACTATAATACTATATGTTTCAGGCAAAGAAAAAGATACGGAACTGAAACCAAGGAGCTGAAAATCATTATAAAAATTAAACCACATTAGACCAGCATCTGGGGAAATGAGTTGAGGTAAAGATTGTTAGGTGGGAGTGTGAATGGATGGGAAATGTGAATGTAAAGGAAAAGGAATGTATCTGTAAAGCAAAAGATTATATAATTTGCTTTATTTTGCATGTGTTTTGCTCAAAAGTTCTCATGGTGTTTGCAGTCTTAGAGGAATTTTAATTTCTTAGGTCTGGTGCCCTAGTATTGAAAAGCTTTAAAATGGGATTTTGCAGAGAGAAGGCTAGCAGGTTGTACTAGGATCATAGAAACCAAACAAGCTCCTTTTCTCCATTTATGTTGCCTCTGAAAATGTCATGTCCACAAGCAAAGACAAGCATGATTTATTTAATTAATCACAAGGCATGACTGTAATTTAATTTCTGGTCTGAAAAATGAGAAATGTGGTTCCAGCAGTACAGTGCCCCTTCTGCATAACAGCCCAGGGACCTGTTTGGGTACCTCAGACGTCTGGGAATCTAGCCCAAAATCGGGACCGTGCCTTGGGAGCTCTGTCAGATGAATCCTAAATCCAAATCCTAAAACTGTTTCTTACAGTATCCATGTTTTCCCTAGAGTGTATCTCATCTGAACGCTGACCAACCTTGACCTATTTTGTGCAAGATTTGATTAGATCACAGTGCAAGCCTGCCTAACTGCAGGCCATAAATTGCAGTCCTCCATCGGGTCGCTCTCTGACAAGTGAACGTGGTCCATCCGCGCTGTCTCCCAGGTGCTGCAGGCTTGGGCACATGAGCAGGGTGGAGTAGCTGTAGGCTCCACCAAGATCCTGTCAAGTTCTGTGCCAATGGACATCGTAGCAGCTGGACCAGCTGTGCACTGAGTGTGTGGGCTCTTTGACTACAGGTTTTCAGACAGAATAAGGCACCACTGCTGTCCCTTGCTACGTGCAGTTTTCTTCTGGGGCCTTCTGTGGTGATGTCCATACTGAACGTTTGATCCTTGTCTGTAAATATGGTACTTTTAGATGTCCAGATAAAATGCTTTACACTAAAAGCTACTCTTTGTCTGAAGAGTGAGCCTTATTTATTTTTCTTAAATGCGTAATATGTGCTTTTTTTTTTAATTTCATTTTTACCCCCTTTCTAAAGAGCCACTGACAGTGGTATTTTAAAGGCATGTAGTCCTTTCCCTTCTCTCTGACACCTCCAACAACAGCAGGATCTCTGGATGTGCACAGGATGCTTTGGGCCTTTAAATTATATTATTAGTGAACTGAGATCATCACTTGTAATTCAAGTTGCCCAGTACATCCCCCATTGAGACTATATTGATTTTGTGTGTTTAGAACATCATCAAATGTTAATTGTCCTTGGTGTGTGCTTTGGGCAAGGTATATGTAGAAAATGTCAGTGAAACAGCTTAAGTGTATCTGAAAAGAGGATAAAAATAATGCATTTATTTGCCAAGGCTGAAAATAGGAGATTTTTTTTTTTGAGAAGCTCTAGTGCTCCTGTTCACTCAAGAAGAGAGTTTAAATTTGGCAGGGAAAGGGAAGATGAGGGATGAGCTGTGAGTTGCAACTAAATATTGCAAAACCAGCGTCCATAATGGCCAGTTCCAGCATGAACCTGGGGAGAAAACAAAATAACTTCCCATTATTTGACCACTATTTGTTCTGTTCACTGAAAAAGATGGGGTCTTTAGGAAGGAACATAAATGAGCACTCAAAGACAGGTACCAGGATGCACTCAAACTGAGTGCTTACCTAAGATTATACTAGCAATGCTAATTTGGATTGGTTGCAACTTTCAAGTGTTTAACTTAATTTTTAGAAAAGTTTTTACTTATACAGAGGATTTAGCGATGTGATTTGTGTAACATTTTATGAAGCATGGAGGGTTTTTATTTAAAAGCTGCTCAAACCTGTTTGTCAGAAATTTGACAATTTTGTGTCAGGCAAGAAAATAGTGGCATTTAAAATTGGTCTACAAGCTTTTGTCATGTGGGCAATCTTTTCCAACACTTTGTGGGACTGCCAGGTTGTCTGAAACCTGCCAGGTAATTTCCTCCTCAAAGTGCAAACGGAAACTAATGTAACACACATACATTCATTGTCAGGGCTGTCTGCTATTGAGAACTCACTAAGAGCCCATTGCCTTGTGATGACTAATTAAATCTGATTTACTTACTCTCCAAAGTTCAGTTTCTTCCACGCCTTAAGCAAAGAGCAAAGGAAAACTCTGGAGAATATGGGAAAGAAAAAAAAACATGGGAATGCAGGCATACCCAGTGCTGAGCTATCAGCTTCTTTTAAGCCAGCTGAGAATAACACTGTCTTTTGAAGAGTCAATTAATAATTTTCGGTGGGATCCTTGCAATTCTTTGGCCTCTGGTTGGTTCATGAACAGCAGAAGAGCAACAGTTTTTTTTCTTTTTACCATGTAGTGCAATGTCCAACAGCTGCCTTTTCTAATATGCAGTGATCACATCAGCTTACTGAGTTTCCCAGTCCAGTCACACATTCTCCTTGTCTTCTGTTATTCACCAGTGAGCCCTGTTCATTTGGTTAGTGAAGTTCTAAAGCCATCTTTGCAGTTACGCTCAAAACTATTTTTCCTTGGTTAAAAAAAAAAATAAAAAGCTTGCTTAGTCTATCACTAAGTTTCATAACCACCTTAAACTGGCTGAAGTCAACAACACAATCAAAAAGATAAGTTTCACCCTTCCTCCTGCCTCAGTCCTGCCTCTGCACAAGATCAGCACAAGGATTTGGACAACCACACAAGGAGCCAGATCAGGAAACTGATCCAAATTAAAAACGAGCTTGGCCCCTGAAACATTTGCTCTCCCCAGCCATCTGAGTTCCCTAGGCCTGTTCAGCTCGCAGCTGCACAACAACTGTGCCAGCACAGAGCGGGTGGGTGACACGGGGTTAGGGCTGAGCAGCCCTTGTGGAGGAGGGAGGGTGGGACTGTTTCACGACTGACTTACTCAGCCAAGAGTGACACTGAGCTCAGGCAACCTGACTTAGAATTCAGAGCCTTTTCCTTTTATGTTTTTATCATTCTGTAAAGTGGGCTATTTTGTCACAAAATATCAACAAAACCATGAAAGTAAAGGGATGCATTTAGATGCAGTATGTGTCATTTTGTTGGTCTTCCAGGAGTGTGGTATAGTAGTCTCCTCTTTGGGTCTAAATGAGACAGAACCCTCTATTGAGACAATTACCATGGTTTTTCCAGCCTTCACACACTGGCACAAGCAGTCCTGCTCCAAGGCTCCTTATCCCCTGGATGCCAGTGCAGCTGTGTGACCATGGCAGTCCTGAGTCCTGCACAGCAAGCTGTGGCACACAGCCACTCGCACAGCCCAGGCATTTGGCCACTGCTTGTGGGACCAAGAAAACCACTGCAACTGAGGGACTAAGAAAACACCTCAGGATTGCCAAACCACCTTTGATTTCTTTTCTCATAGAATTATTAGCTTTAATTTTGTCTCTGCCACCTGTCTGAATAAATTTTAATATATCATTCTCTGGTGGTTTTCGCAACAAGATGTAACTGGGACAAGGACTGTAAGAACTTGAAAACAGTAATTAAAGTGGAAGATAAGATTAGTCTTAGTGGTGTCTTCCAAGAAACCAGCAATAGAGCTAGGTTATTCCAGTTATGTAAATCTTTTTAAGCTGAATGACTGAAGAGAAATTTAATTTTCAAAGAACAAATAATGTTTGATTACACCGAGTCCATTATCCCCTGCTGAGGTGATAGCCAGGAGAAAGTGAAACTACCTTCAAAAGCTTCTACGTGGATTCAGGCAAGATCCAAAGGAAGAATTCCATTCTCTATAAAGTACAATACTGGTGCAGTGGGCAGGAATACTGTGCTTCGTGGAAGCACGTGATGAGCTGTCAGAACAGAGGGCAACCTCCCTTCTTTACCAGAAATGTAAGATTGCTGGAGCAAAGTCCTTACATCAGAGTTTGATGAGAAAACAACCAATAAGGAGATAAGGGAGTGCCCTGCTTAATACTTTGTTTCAGCCCAAACAGTTTGGAATCGGAACTTTTAATAAGGGTCTTGGCAGCTTTAGCTGGGCACATTAATCTTAAGAAAGTAATGAATTTAGGTCTGATTCCCATCATCCCAATGGTGGAAAAGATGAATGACTACTCAGTCTGATCAAAGACCTTTCTGGTATCTGCAGATAGATTTATGGCAGAAGTCTTATTTAATATAACAGAGGTATACACATAATAACCTTGTAAAATTATCAAGTTCCACATTTATTCTGTATGAATCCTACTTAATCATAGTGGGCCAGTTCAGGAAGAACTTGAGTTCTTCTCTTCTTGAGAGTGAAATGGATTCTTTGTTCTTTTGCCTATGACAGTGAGTCAGAACACTAAGGCAGGTCCCAGGTAGATACTTGACTCTGTATAGAGTCAAACTCATGCATGGCTCCTTCTAGAAAATGGCCAGACACCCCAAAGCAGGACTATAGAGAGCCCCCATGTCACAATTGCTGCCTTCATGGCCTTTCACAACTTAGTTCCTTTTTTCCTGTGCTTGGACTGTGGCTATACAGGACCTTGTATCCAGATGGGCTTGGAAAACCATATGCAGTGCTGCACAGTTATGATGACCTCCTAAAAATGCTCCTTACCTTCTCCCACATGCTGTCTTCTGCCTGAGGCACCTTTCCCAAACAGATCTGTGTAGTTGCTAAGCAGTCTGCATATCCTATGTTAATAATGCTGAGGTGGGAGGCTTGTTTAATACCTCACCTACTCAAAGATGAAGCAGACAAGCTATGAAGGATAGAGGGTGATACATTTATCAGCCAGCCCAAGAAAGAAGAAAATCATGAAATCCAGTATCCTTAGAAAGCTATTATTCTTCTTGAGAGAACTGCCTCTTCTCTCTGAAAATATTGTTGGTATTTTCCCACGCTAGGGCAACAGTGTAATAGCTGAAAAGAAAATTACTCCAGTGATTTTAATGTAAATAGTAAGTTGTCTGTTTGATAGAATTTAATTATTTAATTATCCATGAAACTCTTAATTTCTGGCAGAAACCTGGTGTACATGAAGGTGAAGCAAAGTTACTCACTTTGGAGCTAAACTGTCTCCAGAAGACACTCTCCATCCCTGGAACCTCTTGATTAAGCCAGATGAAGCCTGGCTGAAGTTAACAAGAAATACCAAATCATAACCTACACACAAACTCGGATTTTGGAGGAAGATCGAAAGCTAATAGCTGTTGTAGCCACAGTATTAGTAGCAGTAGTATTCTTAAATACTTGTTACATAATATAACAGTATAAAATATGCAGCATAATGAATGTCTTTTGGCACTCTGCCTTCTGATAATCGGTTTCCGAGACACAGATTTTAAAGGTGATTGGGCAGGTGCTCGGTGAGATGTTAGAAAGTGTCTGTGAGATTAAAGTTTCCTTTGAGAATCATATTAGACATTTATCTGTGTAAGTGCTCCAACTCCATTAAAATTCAGGTTCACAGGCCTTATGACTGATGGTGTCATCAGATTGTGCACCTAATCTGATTAAAAGCCCGGCTGTTTACAGAAGGAATGGTTCTTCTCTTTCTTCATTGCCCCAGCCTCACGGCCTGTTTTCCTTGCACCACTCTGAATGATGATGTAGTTGCAGAGCAGAAAGAGAAAAAGCCCCTTCTCTGTTCCCTCTTGAGATAGCCCAGTTATTCAGCCCAATGCAGAGGAGCATCAAGGCTGATACACAGGTGCAGATACCCCTCTGATCTCCTTTTTTCAGTTTTCTAATGTTATTCAGAAAAGCCAGGAAGGAGTTAATGATTCAGGGTAATAAAGTAGCCAATGGAGTTAGAAGCGGTGAGTGTGCAGTGAGACACTGCTGATACTGCTCACCCACAGAGTAATGGGTCTGGAGAGTCAGCCCTGACTGCACATCCTAAAACAGGGGGCAGACTTGAAGTTTTGTTCTGGCCACAACAGCCCAGCCAGGGAAGCCTCGAGGCAGATCTGACCAGGGCACCCTGTTTCTGCCTTGTCCCCGAGCCTTCTCACACTGCTGCTCTGTCTGAAGCCAGGGCTACCCAGCCCTCTCCAGGACAACCACTCTGGTTATTAAACATCAGAGAAAGACTCTCCTAGGCTGTTTTATAGCCTTTTTTAGGGAAAGCAGCATACAAATGTGATCCTCCCCAAGCTTCAACATAAGTAGAAAATAATTTAATTCCCTCATGCCAAAGCCAACCAACCAGTCAACCCTAACAACAAAACCAGTAAAAACTTGGTTCTAACAAGACACCTGACAAACTGCAGTGCTTCCCTAATTATCTCCTTGTCATGTCTGTTTAGTGTGAATCCTGCACTGATACTTCAGCAACCAGGATCCAGTGGATGGAGCTTGTGCCTGCCTAGTCAGTGTGCAGAGCAGAGCTCAGGCACACGTAAAGCCTTTTCCATGTATTTCTCTGTGTGAGACTGGATCACTGACACTGCCAAGCTCTTGGGGCAGATACTACTGCTGCATTCACTACTCTTGACCCAGGACACCTGGACCCAGATTCAGCACTACCACAGTACAAAAACCAGTATCAGTTTCATGTCTTCTGTACCTTGCTTGCAAATGTCTTCATCATACTGCCAAAATTTAGAGACCTTTCAGTTTGTCTTGAGATAAACTTTACCAGTTGTATCTGCAGTCCAGTGCTGCACTGTATCTGTGATTGCACATAAAAAGAAAATTTTACTTGCTAACTGTAGTTGTGTACAGTGCAAGCACAAAATACACATTAAAGCTGATTACCAAAGTTCATTCATCTTGAATCATTCTAGGTTCAAAATTTAAGCAGTAAAAGAGTAATTTTATTTCAGACTTTCCCCATCAATATTATGGCATCATCCTGTATGGGAGTTCCTCTACTATTATTGTAGTGTACTACCTAACAACATAGTACAATTCACCTGTTTGCAATTTATGTGATATTTATGTGGCGAAGAAATGGATGAATTTTGATTATGAAGTTAAAAAGAAGTGCTGATACCCCCACAGGCATAAACCTGGGTATTTTTTACTGCTGCTGTCATGTTCCTTCTGTGACCTTGGCAAACCATTCCAGTTCTGTGTCTTCAGACTCACAGTGTGCCTGGGTGGGCAGGACCACTGTTCATCTGGTAAAACTCTCAGGGCCTTAAGTCCTCTGGGCCTCAGTGTTGCTGGATTTTAAAGTGAGGTTAAAGTCATACCCAGAACTGCCTATACATGTGAAAATTTACTGGCCTAACTATAGGGATATAATTATGCATATAGGTGTATCAGGATATTTTGCCTCATAGAAACATCTTGCGCTTGTTGCTTCATATCTCCTTCCAGGAACGATGACTGGGTAAAAGCCAAAGTATTTGTTAAGGAATCAGTTTCAGTTCAATCTTGCTTGTGCAACACTTATCTGGCTACTGTAAAGATCCTGCGAGCAGGCAGGAGAGGCTCGCCATTCCAAATGTGGGCTCCAAACTTTGAGCCAGTTCCACTTTGGAGCTGACACTTGCAGATCCAAATGGAGTTCAGGTTCATTTCCGAGGGACAGTGGCGTGAGGCTTCTTTACTGTGGGTCTGACTGCACAAGAAGCCTCACACACTGTAATGGGTTTACTCGCATGAATGAGGCTAAGTGCAGCAATACCTAAGGGCAGGAGGATGTCCACGTATAAAGCACCTGGGGATAGAGAGTGCTCTGTCATTGGCAGGTATTACAGCAATTACTTCAGTATTAAGAGTAGACCAAGTCAGGGCTGAATCACCTGTGACAAGCGGCAGGACATAATCCTGTTCCATCAGGAACTGACTTTAACTCTGGGTCTGACGGCATCCACCGCTGTCCCCGAAGCCCCGCTGCCGGAGCTCCCCAGCCGCTCCGGCGGGGCAGAAACGCCTTTTAAGCCCTAGTGAGGGTGTCGGAGGGAGCTCACACCTGGGGCGCGGGTCGGGCTGTGGGTTCGGGCACACAGCGGCCGTGTCGTGTCGTGTCGGGCCGGGCCGGGCCGGGCCGGGGCTGCTCTCCGGCGGCGGGCGCAGCGCTCCCAGCGGGACCCGGCGGCGCGGCGGCGGGGGCGGGGATTTGGGGAGGATCCCTG
>VZSE01000391.1:963852-1148920 GCA_013398275.1 Promerops cafer
ACGCGGCGGAGCCGGGGCAGGGGCCGCCTTTGTGTGTGCGGGAACAGCCCTTCGCCTCCCGCCTCGGCCCAGCCGCGTCCCTCTCCCTCTAATTTATCTTCATTCTTCTCTTTTCCCCCTTCCTTTCTTTCCGCAGCCCCTTCCCCTCCTGTTTTTTTTTTTTCCTCCCCTCCCCTTCTTTCTTCTTTAATGACAAATCTGTGCTTAGAGGTCAAGGAAAGTTCACTTTTTTTTCTTTTCTGTTAGAGGGTTTGGATGCTTGAGATTTTCCACCTCCTCAGTATAGTTGCTTCATATACTCGTACAGCCAAATAATCTTATCCTGAATATAGATCTTTAAAGCTTATTAAAATTTACTGGCGTGGAAATATTCAGTCATGCGTTCAAAAGGATCTGGGCCAAATACTGACTTTTTTTTCCTTTTTTTTTTCTTTCTTTTTTTTTTTTTTTTTAATATAAACTGAAGTCAGAGGGAGTTCTGACCGAGGCAGGGTTGCTGTGATTGCTCTTTTGTTAGTAGATCAATCTGAAGAAGGTACGTGGTCCAACCTTACAGTTTGCTTTTACAGTATCTGGATAACAACAGCTTATTCTGAAAATTAATCGTTATTTTGGTGTATTTTAGGATAAAATTATGCTCACTGCATATCTACAGTTTTGTTTGGGGAGGTATTTTAAACAGAGGTTAATAAAAAAAAATATTGTTAGAGCCAGATGGGGAGGAGTAAAATAGATGTGTATTTCAGATACAGGCAAATGGAAAAGATCATTGCCTGAAACATGTCAGTGTTTAATGGATGTCAGTGTTCAAAGATACTGCACCTTAAAACTAACATGCTTCTTAGGAAAGAGCTGTCATAGCTGACAGCTTGAATCTGTTTTGCACACAGATGGCAATTCAGAAAAAGAAAACTTGTTTAATAATTTTTCTTCCAATAGTTATATGTGTTTTTAAGTAGCACTCAGGAGTAAGAATAGAAACTGTAGCTTACCCAGCCCATGGAGAACACTTTTCTTTCCAGGTGTGTGTCTGTAATTCCTCATGTGGCTGACTGCATGCACCTTGTCGTGTCAAACAATGGGAACAAATCATGTGAGGGAACCTAAGTTTGGCTTATTTTTTTTCTTTTACTTGTGACTAATGACTTGGCTGAATTATGGGATGTGAGTTTTTTAGTTGCAGCTGATTAATACTTAATTTCCCCCTTGGACCAGAGAGCAGTGCTATGAAGTTTTTTCAAGGTTCTCATTGGATTTTAGAGCAGGTTTTGAGTGCTCACTTCTCTGTTGAGACTGGAAGAACATCAGTATGAAAATGAGAGAGATCTGGCCCTTTTTGGAGTTCTTGCTGTGGTCTTAGGGATGAAGTCTTGCCATTTACTTCAGACTGTAAGTAGGCGCTTGACAGAAATTTCCCTTGATTTGGGTGAACCAGAGGGCTTCCACAGCTATGAGAAATGATCAGTTCAAGGCATGATCAGGTTACCCTAAGGGTAGGGATTTGTCCTTGCATCTGTTTTGACCCCATTACCATTGGGTATGTAATCAAATACATTTTTTTCCTACTCTGTTCTGTTCAACTTGCTTTTTTGTGTACCCTTGAAGATGTGATGATCTGATACATTTGAGAGAAGTGACTGAGTAAACAGATAGAGATCTTTCTGTTTTCATATAAATATTAACTATAAAATCAAATATTTGAAAACTGATGAGTTTGGTGTTTGCTTTTCCTCTGTAGTTTGAAAACAGAAATAAAGAGTTGAACGTGAAGAAAAACAATACAAAGGTTAATGAAAGTGCTACTTGTGTTCCTCAGTACTAGGAAATTATTCAGGTTAAACTATGAATTTCATAGCTTGCTATAAAGATTTAAATTTTAAAAATGAAAGTGTTATGACTGTTTTGCTTTTTTTTTTTAATTAAAGCATGAATGCGCTGGATATTACATATTGCCAGTATTCTGCTCTGTGCAGCCCAAGCTGTGTGTGTAAAATATCATTTGAGTAGTCTTACAGGCCTAATGGAGGCATCATCTCAGCTTTATAAATAATGTAAGTTGTGTATAATGTGGAGTCCCCAGAGACTGCAGAGAAAGCATCATTACCAGCCTTTTCAACCTGCTGGAGATCTTAAATTGATTTACAGCACTGAACTGGTGCAAAATGATACATCAGGATGACACAGGGTCAACCTGTAAAAGTCTATGATGTGAGCCTGTTAGTTCAGTCACCATAATTAAACCATATTATGAGGGCAGCGAAGCAAGTGTCTGTGACATGTCCCATTGTGCTTCAGATACGGCTGGTTTAAAAATCAAATAAAGACAGCACTGTGTGTATTATTTAAGTTATGCAAAGACTAGTTGAAATTAAAGTTTTTGGCCCTGTGAAGAGTAAAAGCTGAACCAATTTAGGTTGACTGTCAAGCTCTTCCTTGCAGTCATTAGGAGCTGAAATAGATGAAGGCATGTGCAGCTACGGGATGTATGCGTGGGGAAGTGGTTGTGAGTGAATCTCTGAAATTTATACATCCTTTCTCAAGGATCAGCTAGGCTTTACCTGCAGACTGTGCTATCAGATATCAAAGGAACAAACAGGCAAGTAAGCCAATTGTTTGGCTTTTTTCCCCCTAGTATTTCTATCCTACTGAAGTTTGTAACTACCTGTTGAAACATTCCTGCAGATCTGAGTTCTTGTATAAGACAAAGCATTTAGTCATTTCTTGTAGGCCAAAGTTCTTCTAGAACAGAGACTGTAATTTTGAATATGAGTTGGCATAGGTCACTTTTCTTAGTGAAGACAAATGTGGCTTCAGATTTGTGTTTTCCTCTAACAGCCCTAGAAAATAGCATGCCACGGGTAGTAAAATGTTTGCTAAATACTCAGCATCTTAGGTCTTGCTGTTTCTGCTGCTAAAATCACTCTGATGTGTTTTGGGAAAAATCCTGCGAAAATGCTTTCCACTAGTCAGTGTGCTGCTTGGGGATTTGAGAGTTTTGCATTTGTTAGTGTTTAAATGAACTCCTCATACCTGAATTGGTGTGAATTTATAATTTCTGAGGTTCTCCCAGCCCAGAAAGAAATTTACCTTATTTTTAGTCATAAATATAAGTAAAAAAATAATTTTGAGGCATGCAAGTGAAGCAGACAAAATAAATGGTCACTAGTGGTAAGAGATTTATTAGTCTCCAGGTTCAGTTGTACCTCAACAGCATGTGCTTTAGGTGCTAAGGTGCTTTTTGAGTAGCAGATAAAAGAATTAAAGCTTACTTTGGAGTGCAGTGGCTTTTAAAATGTGGATGTGGAGCTGTCTTCTCCTGTGTCAGTGCAGATGAAGAAACTACCGTATTGGAGAGAGAGCCATAAAATCTGTGAAAATGAAAGATTGCACAAATTGCTTTATTGTCAATGAAGTGATCCTACCGATGTGGGGGGGGGTTGTTTTTTGTTGGTTTCGTTTCTGGTTATTTTTTTAATTACTGGTTTAGGTTTTCATGACAAACTCATCAGTTTTACTTTCAGAGTGGGGAAAGGTCTGTTCTGCCCATAAAAGCTTCACTGTTTTTCCCTGTAGTAACAGCAGACTAATGTTCTTCCACTGGTCTTTCTTCTGTGTATAGTAAAAGACTGAATGCATACCAGACTTAATAATTAAAAGATGATATGCAGTTCCTAGAAGTTTTCCTTTGACGTGTACTGAGTAAAAAATTCGAGTTTAAAATATAAACCCCAACTTGGCAAGTGAGGTTTAAAATGCTGGTGACTTACAGGCTCGTCTACACGGGCATCTTGCAATTCTCAAGCTATTTTGCTCAAGCTGTAGAACAGCAGAGAGAATTTTTATATTAGAATGGAGGGTTTTGCTTGGGATGGGAAGGAAGTTATTTTAAATTGATATTTTTAAAGTTTTAGTGTTGCATCCCTGCAGTCTGGGGTGTAACTATTTCCATTAGAATGTTGCTACTCTTCAAGATTTGAAATAACCAGAGAAAATGTTCGATTGGGCCTTTTGTGGAGGGTTTTACAGAGGGTGGATTTAGGGGTGAGGACACCCTTGGCTAATGGCTGCCACAAAGATCCCTATCCTCCTCCTCAGACAAATGGTAATTTGCATTACAGAAGCTTTTTGGGTTGCTGTGTATTTGAGTGGGGGATGTTTTTTAACGGGATAGAGAAGGCAAACATTTCATACAATATGCTGATTTCAAGGAATGAAAACATTTTCTAGAATGAACCCAGATCATACAAGATTCTCGCCCTGCATCCATTTGTCACCTGCATGTGTTGGCACTGGAAGTTCCTCAGTTTAACAGGAGCAAAGGTTGAGCACAGTACTCCTGATGAGACTGTGTGAGGTCAAGTGTTCCACGCATGAAACGCCCAACTCTGTTGAGCTGTGGAGATGGGTCCATTTGTATTATTTTTTTATTTTGGGGAAGGGAGGAAGGATGTGTCAGGAACTGTGGCAGTGAGATTGCTCTGGTGGAAGGGTTGTGGGGCCATAGTGCCACACAGCAGCTGGGTTGAGCCATCATTATATTCCAAAGGGTTTTCTGCAAGCACGGATTGCTTTGCTCAATTGTACTCTTCTGGTGGCTGCTGTCTTGGGAGACTGTGTAGAAGCTGAGTTTAGATCAAGAGTTGAAGCTTTCTTCTTCCTGTCTCTAGGCTTGCCAGTGTAGGGAAGCTGACCAGTAGAGCTGTTCTGGACACTGGCACAATTTGGTTATTCCAACCTAACTCTGTAATTGTTCTGGACTATGTCACTTTTATTCCAGTATGTGTTATCCACTCGAGAGGGTGATACCAGAACAGATGTCACTGGTCTCTCCCATTTGGTTCTTCCCCCACCCTTTCTCCAGCATGCACAGGCAAAGTCTAGAGTACAAGGAGGAAAACAAATTATTTTTAAACATGCTTTTATATAAGTCATTATATTTAGGCACTGTTCAAAGCAGTATCATCCAAACCCAACTATTATGTTGAGTTGTCATGTAAGCAAATCATTAATGTGGTTCACCAGTGATTTCTGAAGCATTATTTCATATTTCTGTACTTATAAAGGGAACACTCTTCCCAATGTGGCAGCAGATGAGACTGTCTAAGCCAGTGTAGACAGTCTGAATTATAGAACTTAATGGTATTCAGAAGTTTATCACTTGCATGTTTTTGTTATTAAAACTACTAAAATGCCAATCCACATCAAAGTGATCTATGGACTATCAATCCAATATTGGGTAACTTGAAAATAAGATACCCATTAAAAATTTTGCAGTGCTGAAGTGATTATAGACAGAATCATGAGAGTTTTTGCTGTTTCCTCATGTCTTTCCCCAGCATGGGTGTAAGAATCTCATCTGCCCTCCAATTTTGACTGATGGGCCTTGCTTCCTTCAGTATTTGGAGCTTGTTTGAGGGGATGCTGAAAATATGTCTTCTCAATACAGATTTCATCTATGAGTAGAACTTGGACTTCAGGGTTTGCAGCATTACAGAGTTTCTTCTGCAGAGGTGGCAAGACTGATGTACATGTTTAAGGACATATCTAGGTATGTCTAAGTAGATGAAAGCAAAAGAAGCATATGTGCACACACTTGATGCTTGAGAAGTTTTCCATGAGTTCAGAGAACCTTGTATGTTCAGATTGATTGGTGCTTGCAGTGACCATAGTTGATGATACCTTTACTTGGTTTTCTTTCTCACTTTGTTCAACACTGAAAACTGGTATCTCATTCTTCTGTGTTGACATGAAAGATTAAATTGCTGAGATATTTTCTTGTAAATAATTTCAAACCTGTGATTTCAAGCGTTTTAAGGCATTGAAAATAATATCAGCATTCTGTCTGGTGTAGCATCTTGAAACCAGGGCATAAGACTCTTAAAGATATTTTATTCTTACAATGATGTGTATATAGGATCCTTCAAGTGGATAGGTATGCTATATGTGTGTGTGCACAAATGAATACCTAAAATAATAGTCACTGCTGTTGAAAGTTAAATTGTTTGGATCAGATAAAGGTAGGCTACACCTATATATAGTAGAGACTGTAAATTGATCAAGGTCTGTGTATGTAATAACTATTTATATATAAATACTTAAATGCCATTTAAATGCTTGAAAGCTTAAAATCAGTTGAAGTAAATAACTGGAGAATCATGTTGCAACAAATTGTGGCTTCCCCTTAAATGTGTTCCTAAGGGTGATAGGAGGAGGAAACATCTGCTGTTTGGTCAGATGCTGTTAATGAGCTGCATATTTGACTTCATTCTGCTAGTATATTTCACCTTTGTATCTGTTAGGTTTCATTTGAATATTGATGTGGGAGGAATTAATCAAGCGCCCTTGTTATCTTACTAGTAAGGACTTTGATTCAACTGATCTGCTGAGGGGAAAATATATAGCTTGTAACTGGACATTTTCTGTGGCAGGGGAGGGAGGGGTCCCAAAATTTTGTCACGATAAACATGGTAATGTGTTCAAGAGTGAGGGCAGAAGGTGGTGTGGAACTGACATCTCCTGCTCTTTCAGTTGATGGTTTAATTTTCTGGGATGTCTCTGTAATTTATCCAGAATTATATGCTGAAGAATAGCAAAAAATGTCTGGTTGGGGTTTTTTGTTCTCTGTTGTTTTTTAACTCCTTGTCCTTTCCTTTCTAGCCCTCCCAAGATGTTGTAAAACAAACTCTGCTAGTGTTTTGGTAAGACAAAATAGTTGGCAGAACACCCTTGCTCACTGTTGGCCAGTTGTCTTTTTTCCAAGGGCTTCCAAGCTGTCTTAGATGAAGCAAGAAATTTACTTTCAAGTTAGGCCACACACTAGCACCTGCTTAGGAGTGTAGATTCTGCTCCCAGGCCCTGAAAAGTTACTAAAACTGGCTCATCAATAAAACACAGTCCTGTTTGATGAAGGATCTTTCTTTTGGTATCTAAATACTCTGGTGTGAAATTTGACATATTTTTACCACTGTTATGGTTTCTGGGCTGAAATATACTTTGGGGAAGGTGGGTTTGGATTTGTTTTAATCTACGAAGGGCTTTATTCAGGTTAGTGAAACGACAAACTACAAGATGATTTTTTTTTCTGTTGACTTAATTGCATGTGTAATAAAATAATCCATCCTGCCTTTGTAGATAGGCTGAGAGACAAACAGGACGTGAACATGACAGGGCTTAGTCATGGTTGCTTAAGGTATGTGGTGCTATAGTGATGAGCATGGGATGGGAACCTCTGTAGATCAGAATCTTCCAGTAGCTCACAAGCAGTGAAAAATTGGGGTGGAAAAGTGACTTCTTACCACGGCTGTATGTGAAGCAAGGTGACAGTGGTGAGGACTTGTGTTTTAGTTGAACAGAGCCATACATGAAGCCAAACTTCAAGGGTACAAGCATGAAGGGAGGAAGAGTGAGGCAATTCAGAAGGCTTCTGGATTCTCTGAAGTGGTCAAAATCAGGGAGAAAGCAGCTTTCTTGTGTGTCTGCACAGCAAACAGAGATCAGTCCCTACTTCAGTGTAGAAGCACTTGATGCGATGTTGTAGTTGTGCCAAGGCAAGCAGAGTTCTATCCAGTTTTCGTGAACCAGTTGCTTTCCTGATGTGTGACCAAATTAATTGGCAGGTGGTTGTTCTGAGAACTTCACAGAATCACAGTATGGTTGAGATTGGAAGGGACCTCTGGAGGCCATCTGGTCCAGCCCTCTGCTCAATCATGGCCATATAGGTTGCCCAGGACCATATTTGGATAACTTCTGTTTTTCCAGTTGTGTGACATCTGCTCTATTGTTTTGTCCCAACAGGGGATAAAGTAGATTTGAAATTAATTTGAACCTCAAAAGACCTGCCAACATGTACATGATGGCTTCAGGGATTGCTACACTCATAATGCCATTACACTGGTTAATTTCAAATGTGTGGTAGTATTTCAGGAATCCCAAACACATCTAAAGCATGTGCTTCCCTGTACAGGGAGGGAAGAGGGAGATGGGAGGGACAGAGACCCAACTGGAGTGGCTTTACTGAGGTCTTACCATGAGTCTCCACATTCAAGACCAGAATTTCATCTCCCTTCACACAGTCTCTTGCTCTTTGCTGTTGTCAGACACTTCTTTTTCTTTTTACCACTAAGAAGATAGATAGATAGATAGATAGATAGATAGATAGATAGATAGATAGATAGATAGATAGATAGATAGATAGAACAGACCTTGGTTATGTCATCATCTTAGATCTGCTAATTACCTGGTGAATGCAATGATGAACTATACTAATCTGAAAAATGTGAATTTTGACCTTGCTGAATGTCTTGGAAAAGCTGACTTACATATAGGTTGCCATCTTGACCATTGCAGTTTCCTGTTCTGCATTTTTGCCCGTTGCTGGCATTACAGTCTGGCATATTTAATAACAGGTCTTTTATTATCCATGCTAGCTAGTGTCAGTGTTAAGTGCTTTCTCTTGGATGTAGTTGCCAAAGGAAAAGTCTTTGTCTTTATTAGCTTAAAACTTAGGATAATACAATTATAGTTTCTGTAATGTGTCGTATTATATTTCATGTGGAAAATATTTTATAAATGCTCTCAGCTTAAAACTCTGCAGTGTGTGGTATTTTTGGATAGATGGGTATGAGATTGCTCTTTTTCCCCCCAAGTTTGCTGTCTAGAGCAGAAGGCCGTGGCAGTAGAGGGGGGTTGATTTGCTTGCTGGAGTGTTTGGTTATTCAGAACCAGCCAAGGCAGGGCTCCTTGCTCTGGGGATGAGAGCAGGTTTTGCAAATCAGCTGAAGTACTCGTGTCTGAGTGTGAGCTAATCTTTGACCTGGATATCACTTAAAATTTGAGGGTGGCAGCTCCCTGAGAAGGAAAGAACTCTTAAGAGCTGGGTTTCTCTCAGTCCCAGCCATGGATTTCTTCTCGTAGGCTGGCTGGGTGACTTCAGTGCTCTGAGCTGATCCCGCAGAATGTGTTTTTTGGTTTGTGTTGGTTCTGCCAGGCTAGGAGGGTGAACGGACTGACAGGCAGAGGGGAAGTTACCTTGCAGTACCAAGGCTGGCACAAGGGAGTAAAGGGAAACCTTTTCTCCCTGGGTGGGAGCGAGCCCTTGGGACTGCTCATTGGCTTGTGGACCTGTGACCTTGCTGGCCCAAGGCAGCTGCTGGAGGTAGCCAGTCACAGGCCAGTGCTGTAGCACTCCCAGATGAAGACTTCCTTAAAGTGCTTGCCAAGGAAAGGTCTAATTTACAGGGTTTATTTCCCAGATACTTACGTCGGTGATTAGCGGGGAGAGACTTGACTGCCAACAGTTACGTCAGCCACAAAGCCCCAGTGTAGCTCTATTGGCAGGAAAACGACAGTGATTAATGGGGCAGTATCTTTTATGGGGGGTGAGGGAGGACGGATGGAGAGCAACACTTAAACAAGCTTTCCTGGTCAAGTGTTGTTTTGCTAGTATAAACTGCAAGCTGTCTTAGAGATGTTTTTCTAGTTTAATGCAACTGCATGAGCAGAACACATCTAGTGCGTGTCCTGTGTGAGACAGGACAAGTGTTTTTCCTCAGGAGGAAAAGAATGTCCAAGTTTAACTTCTTGGTAGTAGAAGCATTATTTTCCTCTTTAGAGGATGAAATAACTTGGAACAATTGGCGAACTGGGTACAGTTAGCAGCATTATCAAGAACTCAGAGAAAAGGCAAATTCTAAATCCACTAAAAACCCTTCTGTAAAGGCAGATTGGTGTTACCAGAAATCACTGCCAGTGACAACAGCTAGGACACCTGAAGCTGGTCTGAGCTGTGAGCCAGTGCAGTGTTTGTAGCTTTCCTGGGTTCTGCACAACTGCATAAATCACTTTCAAATTTTTGGCTTTCGATCCACTTTTCTCAAAAGAAATTTAGAAAGCTTTTGTTTTGGTGCTATATGGTAAATGTGTTTAAAAGCCCTTACTCATTTTTTTTTACTTACATCTTTGTAGTATATTTCTTAACTTCAAGGAATTAGATTATCTACAGATATAAAATACAAACTGTAGGTATTTCCCTAGTAGGGGGAGCTACTACTTTTCCTAGTGCTGGAATGAGGTACTCACTGAATTCCCATGTAGCCTTCTGCTGTGCTGAGGAACTCTCCAAGAACATGGGAATCTGACTGTAACATCTTTTTCATTTTTATCTCTGGCTTGGCTAGAAGCTTCTTTGCAGAAAGCATCAGCATAACTGGCATAAATGCTCCATAAATGTTCTTTTTACTGCAGTTGACTGGATAGCTGTTCCCTTTGCCCTTCTCCCCAGCAGTTTATCAGGAATGATTCTTGCTCCTGGCCAGACCCAATGCGTCTCCTGTGGTTTGTGAACGGGGAGCAGTTGAGAACTGGCAGTGCTGGTGGCAGCCTGCTTTGGCTCAAGTCTGATATTCCTGATTTTTTCCATCACACCTTTGCCTGCCTTCTTGCTTTCACTGATTTGGGACATGAGGACTCTCAGTCTTCCAGGCCAGCCAGCAGTCAGGGTTGTTTGAGCCTAAAGGCTTTCTATGTCGGGAGCTGGGGAGTGCTGGTTTCAGCCCCAGAATTAAAGACATCTATGTAATAGCTAAAAGACAAGGAGCCTGAAATCTTCATGTGTTCTTTCTGTGCACTAGCTTGTAGCCTAGAAGTAAGTAGTCTTGGCAAGTGACTTTGGAACTTGGAGTTCTTCTGTCCATCCTCAGTACCAGGCCAGCTGTGACTGTTCAGTAGCAGGCAGCAGTGGAAAATTTGGAAGCATTATGGCTGTTTTAAGCTGCTGACCTTGCAGAGCACGGGGTGTTTGGAAAATGCTGTGTTTTGGTATCTCGGCTGTAAGAGACTTGCAACTTTGCAAAACTTTTGAAACTTCAAACTGGTCCCAAAAAATTATGGTGGAGTGATTAATAGGTTGTCTTATTGCCATATGCAAAATCATACAGGCTCTGTTAAGAAGAAAAGCTTGCAGATAAGGGAAGGGTACTGAGTAATTCTTTATGTGGCTTGGTTCCTCTTCCAAAAGTCATGAAAAGCTTACAGATAACCAGGGAGTCAGACAGATTACAGCCTTTTTCTCCTGTTGTAAAACCTCTGTATTCCCAGTAAGCAGTGTAGGAGGATATCTCCCACTTCCTTTCAAGCTATGCTGTTCCCAACTGCTGTATTAGCTATCAGTTGCTATCTGTGGGTTGAAGCCTTTGTACAGAATGCTCCAAAGCCTTGATCTCAGGAATATGAGAAAACAGTTTGACGTGAGATTCTGCAGATGTTCTGGCACAGGGCTGTGACAGCTGCTTTTGCCTCATCCCACAGTTTTTTGGATCTTTCTGACTCCTCATGTATGTCTGCACCCTTGTTTTGCCCTTTTGGAAGGGGAAAGGCGTGTCTGTTACTTCTGGGTCTGTTTTTAGTGTAGGCATGCTCAGAGTTGTACTCAACTGCGGGTAAAGGCTGTGATCAACCCTTTGTATCTGTTTGTGGGTGTATTTTAAACGTTAACCCAGTGCCCTTGACTTGGTCTCAAGAGGATCCCTGATTTGTGCTTGCCTGTAAATTGTAAACTTTAAAGAGTTTAACTGTCTTGTGTGGAAGCTGAAGGGGCATCCATAAACACTGTGATCTTCCATTTATAAAGGGTCTGTGACTTAGGATGGCTTGATGAATACCAAGGAACTGTCAGGAAGTATCTGCTGTGATGGGGTTGTGCAGCTGCTCCTCACTGTCCTGAGGACCTGGAGCACACTGGGCTTTGTGTCATCTGAAGTCCAGTCCCGGTTTTCAGTAGGCCACTCGTGGCATGCTGTAATTAAATAAGGTTTCATTGGATGGTGGAAGTCTGGCAAATATTGGTGTTTGTGTCTGAGTTGTATAAACTTGGCTTGGAAAGCTGTGTCATCTTTAAACACTTTCTCTGTTCAGAATGGTAGTTGTGAATTGCAGGGCACTTGATGAAATTCAACATGGACATTTTAAAGACATGAAGAAGGTACAGCGTTTTAAAAGTCGTTTAAAGGCAGAAAAAATAGCTCTTTAGTTTTTACAGATAAGGTAAAAGCCAGGAAGGCTGGAAGAATCCTTTAAAATGAGGAAAGCTGGAAGAATCCTTTAAAAAAAGTAAAGCATGCATCTCATGAAATGCACTGAAATGTCTTTAGCATTGGCAAGCTGACTATTCTTATTTCAGGTGTATAAATGGTGGGTGGGGCAGTAATTTGTGGAAAGATTTATTTAATTTAACAGCATTACTTTTTTGGTTTAATTTTCATCAGTTTGTTCTGCTTTGCTGAGGCTTGACCCAATAAGTCTTTTATTAGTGAATAAGTAATTTTTCTTCTCAGTTTTTGTCAACTTTTGATTTGAAGAAGGATTCTGCTTTAAAGCTGGGGATCTTGAGCTGTAATTTAACATCTTTACTCAATCTCTGATAAATGAGGTCTGGGTCACAGTCTTTAGAAGTGGTTTAATGCAGCTGATGTAACTGTATTGGTGCATGCTCTTGGTGAAATGAATCATTTGTAGAAGCAGTGACTTGCCTCAGCTGAGCATAACTGGAGCACATTTGGTGGGGTTCCCCTCCTTAAAATATCCTTTTGGAGCACTGCTCTGGCTAGGACTGACAAACCCCTTTTTAAGTTCATGCAGCCTGTGCTAGACCGTCCTGTTCTCTCAAGCAAAACACATCTTGCATTTTATGAGCTTCACTCAAAAATTTTGATGCCTGAGTGGTGATGGGCATTTTTCTTTCTTTTCTGTTTTAAAGGTTTTCCTTTATGCTGCAGATGTATGTTTTAACTGCCTAAAAAAAACCCTGAAAGTGACATGTCAGTAAATTTTCCCCATCTCACCTGTGAAGGAAGTTCCTCCCACCCTGTGCTGATGAATTGGAGGGAAATGCTTTTTTCAGCTGATAAAAAGAAATAAAATTCCCTGCCCTTCCCAAAGGAGGAATTCAACAATTGGACAAGTGATGTGGGACCATGTGTTGGTTTGTAAAAGGATATAGTTTGTAAAGATGTTTCCTTTGATGCCTGTGATGAATATGGATGTGTTTCCCTTGGAGAGGGTTTTGATTAAATTATGCAATTAGAGCTGACCAGACAGATCTAAATATAGGAAGAGGTTTCAGTTATCCTGCCTTTGTGAGTATTAACACACCCACACAGATGTGTGTTTGTTATTGTTGTAAACAACACCTGTTTTCTAAAGACAGTTCAAAAAGTCAGGAAAGGGAATGGTCTTTGTGGAAAAAGAGAGTTATACAGGAGTTTTATGATGAAAGGGGAAAAAGAAAATCTGTTTTCCCCAGATTTTTCACCTTTTAGAAAAGGACTTCTAACTTACTTTGATAGCTAGGCTAGTCCTGGCATCTTTGTGGATGATCAGAAAGCCATGGCCAGTGCTCCAGACTGGTCTTAGAGGTTCTCCTGCATTTTTCAGGACTGGGTCTGTGTCATCTAACAACGCTGACTGAGATCCTTGGCTGCTCCTGTACTCCTGAGTGCTCTTAGTGTCCTGGTGGAACAATGTGTGAAGTTTAAGTACACCACAGCACAAATGGAATGGATAAACCTGCTCCAAAGATGAACAATTAAATACCCACAGTGATGGCTGGTAATTCATAACACCTCTTGACAACTGTTTCTTTGGATATGTTTTTCTTTTGAATGTCTTGTCATAGTTTGAGGATTTCTTTAAGAGGCCTTTAGCTTGTTGAGAGTGAAGAATGAAGAGTCTCTTCCTACATAGCATTTAGGAAAAAAAACCACCTTATGAACACTATTCTGGCAAGTTTTGCGATTCACAGCCTTGTATTTATCTTACAGGTTATTTTAGTGAAGTTCACATTTTGCAATCCCATCTGTGCCAGAGTTTTGACTGAATCATCAAGTTACAGTTCCTTCCTGACCTTGGTTAAAGTAGTAGGCTGCGGTTTTAGAGATAATCTTTGAAAGCACATCCGATTCAGTCCGACTGCTCGCCGACACCAGAAGGGATTTGTGCACACCTGGGTGCATGTTTTGATCTATCCTACTTGTACTAGCCCTGCTGTGTACCAGGCTTACCCAGCTTCCTGACCAGCTATCTAGGCAGATTTGGTTTTAGTTTTTTTCCTGTAGTCTTGGCAATATAAAATATATATAAACTAAGCACAGCAAGGAGACCGGCAGGCGGTAAAGGAAGAGCTGGCGTTTTGTGACTTTGTGGAATCACACATGCATCTGAATGCAAGAATGAGTAAAGTTCAGCGGTGTGTTTTTCACCTCTGGTGAAAAAGGCAGGATTTGAGGATCTGGTGATCACTTAAGAGGCTGTATAGTGTTAGTGTTTTTTGTAAACATGGCAGAGATAAAACTTATGAAGGATGTGTTTAAATTTGTTTTCAGGACTATGGTTTTCAGTAGGTCAAAACAGTTGCAAAGGTATTGGGAAGAAGTGTTTTTAACTAGGACAAGGGCAGATCTAACTGTTGATGCATGTCTGTTTAAAACTGGAAAAGAACCTTTGCCATGTTCTTTCCTCACAATGATATAATTGCTTAGAAAGACTTCTGTGCCATTTTAGTTGTATTCTAACACAGGATTCGGTTTCTAATGTGTATGGAAAGCAGGTATTTTTTCTGGAGAAGCAACAGTGAAGTTACCATAAATCTGGCAAATCTGGTACCTTCAAATCCAGAAAACCTGTAAGAATTTGCTATTGTTTTACTCTTGTAATCATGTTAGTTGAGACTTCAAGGGCAAGGAGCAGTGCTTTGTCTGCCAGAAGCCAAGTGGGGAGGCGGGCGGAAGAAAAGCTGCGGTTCACTGTAGAAACTGGCTGAACACTGTGTTCTTGGTTTGAACTTTGGGGAGCACTGGGAAGGAGCTGGCAGATCCTGGTAGTGTAAGGTTATCCCTTCATGCTCTGGACTAACAGGGCAATGGGCTTTTTGGGTTTTTGTTGCCCTCCTCCCCTCCACTGGTAAATCCTATGTTGTCTCTGCGGTTTCATTTCACTCTCCCCCCGCCTGCCGAGCTAAAGGGTGCTTGTGGGTGTCTGACAGGATTTTCCTTGTGGGCTGTACAGTGATACATGGGAGCTTTTCCTGGAAGGGCAGTCCCTCAGCCAAATAGCACAAGGGATGGCCCAAGAGGAGTTTTGACAGAGTGGGTATTTTGGGCTGTAACAGAGGATACTTCACAGAACAGGCTGCAGATACCCATCCTCCTGGCCCTTGCTGGGTCTGAGTAAGGCAGGGAGTCTAATGCAGTGTCAGGAAAAGCCCTGCCTACTCTGTTAGGTATGATGTTGCAGTGTGCTCCTCTTTCCTCAAGCAATGTGTTGTATATCAGAACACAGGATCGCATATTTCAGTGGTTTTTTTAATTCTTTCTACCATGCCAAGAGAACATAAAAGAGTTAATTTTTTTTCTTTTTCTTCTTGTCGTTTTCCAAACCCACGAAGGAAGCCAAGTCAGGTTCTGGACAAGCTCTCTAATGAGTTCTACAGCGCTCTGATGTGAAACGTCCTTTCTTTTTGCATGTGTGTTGTAATGTTACTGAGGTTTCTACCAGGTTTAGTGCATTTTTCCAAGCTGAGCAAGATCTGATCTTCTGCCATAAGAAGGTGCAAAGCAAGAACTTGTTGACTAAAAGAAGGATAATTCAGCAGAAGACTCTGGACTTTCTGTTTCACAAATCACGTTACTTGAAGAAAGAAATTGAAACTTTTTGCTACTTGCTCCAAGAATAGGGAGCTAGATTAAGTTAGTGCACAGTATGTTGTTACACATTCTAGCATTGCAGCTGCTTAGACTTCATGCCTTTTAGTAATACATGGAAACTGTACATGGAGATAGTTCCTGCCAGAATAATGAGACAGCTCCCTGCCTTCTATGCCAAAATCTGTTTGGGTTTGGGTTTTTTTTAAAAAAGGTCTAAATATTGTACTGATTACGAGTTGCTGAAAAGATGTGTCTCTCAGAGAGGGTAAACGACTAAGTGTTTTTAAAGAAGCAAATTAAAATCTCTCTGCTTGTTATTTCTTTATACTGTTACTAAGTAATGGATGCTGGGAAGAGGTACGTTTACTAAGATAAATTGAATTTTTAAAAGGTAGTCATAGACTAGACAGTTTTCACTATTAACAATTATCCTCACTGTGGTTCCTGTCCATTTTTTATGTCTAACTCTGCTAAGCATATATTAAAAATATTTAATAGGATCCTTTTTGCCTGCATCACTGAGCCTGTAATACAAATAATGAAATTAGTAGAAGAGTTAGAGTCACTTCTTGTTTGCCTGAAACTTGGGCTAAAAGTTGTTTTGCTCCCCCATCCACCCCTCTGGGAGAGGATCATCTAATTGTCCAAACCCTTTCTCCACCCATCAAAAACAGTCATTTATGCAAAGTGGGACAGTTTCCTATGGGATCTCCTGTGGGAATTTGAAGCGCTCTCATTGAGTATTTTAATGTTTGCTTCATGTTGCTGATGGAGTAACTATCTTTTCTTTGAGGGCTAGAAAAATAGGACTTTACTCTTAGGCATTTCGCCTAAATATGTTTTTTTGAAAACAAGGCTGGCTAAACAGATATATATAAAAATATAATGCTCACTTATTTTTTTATAGGCTGCATACAGGTTTGTGTGTTAATCCAGAGATTACAAAAAAGACAACAGCAGTGAAGGAATACAAATAAAACAACACCGGGATGTGAAAGAAGTTTGTTGATTCCAACACATCCATCAGCAGATGGATGTTGCATAATAAAAAGTGCATGGGTTTGGATGTGTAGAGAGTGTCTGATAAGTGGGTAACAACTCAATTTCCTTTAAACTGATGCCAGACTGCCTTTTGGAGAGTGTTCTGTTGTTTGGCCCAGGTTTCTGTTTCATCCCTACCTCAAAAATAAACAGACCCTTCAAGGGCTGGTGGTCACTTAACTGTTGGAAATACCAACTCCCACTTTCCCAGAAGGGCACGTGGATTTGGGGAAGAAAGACGCAGACTGTGTCATCTGCTGACTCGTGGTTTAATCTTTATTTTGCACTTCCAGCTGATAAGACCACTTTGTGCAGAGGTAATACAGGAAATGATGCAGTGCAGAAACCAAGAGTGGCAGAAAGGGAAATGGAATGTACTGGCAAGGGCTCAGCCCTGCAGACAAGCTCTCTGCTTCTTGGAAACAAAAATCTCCATACATTGTGGTTTGGGTTTTATTTGTTTGGTTTTGTTGTTGCTTTTTTCTTTGTCTGTTTGTTTGTTTTTTGGGTTTTTTTAGCTTAATATTGGTTTTGGAGCTTAGAGAAACTAGTGTGCAGCAGCCTGTGAGTTTTGTCCCCCTTCCCTTTTCTTGCTGCTTGTTCAGGGCTTGGGGTGTGGCTTAGGCTTTGTTTTGGAGGCAGGACTTCAGCAGGAATCCCTGGCTGGAGGCTGGTGCCCAGCAGGGTCCTGCTGAGCTGCATTTCTTCCCAGCTCACCTCCAAGCACTGTGCCTAATGCTGCTCCTCCTGCTCCCAGCAGCTGTTGCCACAGAGATGCCACCGTAGCTTTGATGGTGAGGGTGAAACTTGTTTTGGAGTGCATGACTGTGGGAGTGGGATATGTGTGTGCTGCAGGATTTGATCCAAAAACTTCAGAGAATCTGTTCCTTTGGTCTGCCTGCTTGGGGCTGCATCTGTGCGTCGTCTTAGTGCATAGCTCATGTACTTGCCCATGTTAGGGCTGTATTTTCAGGCACTGGTATAAACATACAGTCTTAACAGGCAGGATTTTTCCTTTTTCACAGCAAGTAGCTTGGTGAAAAATGGGTCAGGCCTAGGTAGAACCACATCTGCAAACATTATCAACGTTGAATGAAGCTCGGGTTGAAACGTAGACTTTGTACTTCCTCCTTTATAGAGCTTCCACTCAAGCCTTTTAAAATCTTTTTTGTTTAATTCAAATGGAATGAAGAAGAAAGCTTTACTTGATATACTACTGAAACTTGTAACTTTTGTGTGTGGAACTTGTATCTTTTGTTTGAAAAGTGCAGAAAAAAGATACTTAGAATATTGATTGAGATACAGACTATATACAAATTGAGAATAACTCAGTTACAAACATATTTAAAGCAATGCACTGGGGTTCTGGTAATTCAGTTCTTAAATTAGCACAACATTTTAATAGAGCACTTTACAGTGCATATAAGGATAAAGTATACCTGGAGTACAGTCAGTGACAGTAATGGAGTTTCAGTTCATTTAACAGTATAGCACATGCCCATGTAACAAAACAAATTCTTAAATTTGCCCCAGGCTTATGCAAATCTTCCCTTGCATTAATGTTATTATTTCAAATACAGTTCTTAGCATAAAAGAAATGGGATGTACCAGTTTGAAGTGTAAGTAGATGTGGCCTGTGTCTTAGTCCATAATCATTATTCACATAAATGTAGTTTATGCATTCAGCCTAATTAAAACTGAACCTCTGCAATTAGATAACTGTTCTAGTGACAAGTTAATTTGAATAAAGTGTATGGTTTTCAGCTTTAAGTTCTTCAAATACAGTGGTATACTATGAAACCATTGCAGTGTATGACAGTCAAGAGAGTAAGGGTGCCATAGCATTTGCAATTTTAAGGTCTGCAATCTTTTCTTAGTATAGCTGTGAAATCCTGTCTGACATGGGTGTGCTGACACCTATTCTCTGTGTGTATAGATTGCTGGTTGGTTGGGTGTTTTTTTGTTGTTCTGATGGCAACAAAAACATTCATATCCTTTTCCCCTTCCCCCTTCCTCTGCAACCTCTTGGTATCCAGTCCAGGATATGTTTCCTGTCTTGTCTGTCTATTTGAAAATCAGTGGTGTGGTGCTCTTTGTCTCATTTTCCCCTCCCTGCCAGTCCTGAGTCTCTTCTGTTTCCCTTGCCAGAGCCTTTTGCCTGCTCCCAGCCTGGACAAGGAGAAAACCTGCTGCTCACAGCTGGGACTCCTTCAAATGTGGCATTCCTCCCCCTCTTGACCCATCGCTTCAGTCCCATTCCTTGTCTCCCAGCCTGAGGACTACTGTGCTGTCTAAAATCCTCTTATCTGGACTTGCTTGTCCTTCCCACTCCTTCATGAGTCCTTGAGTATATCAGGCAGACACTGCAGCATGAAGAGTCAGTGGATAATCAGTGAAGTTTATGATAGGTTTCCCTTCCAGGCTGCTTAGGAGCTCTGAGGGCTCTTGGGTGGGGTGGGCAGATGTTCTCATGTGAGCGAGTGAGGGCTAAGATCTTTCTAGTTTCACGTTTTTCTTTTTTTTTTTTTTNCTCAAAGTAAGTAAGAGGTAAAACTGAACTGGTTTGGTTTTTTTTCAGATTGAGTTATGCTCAGGTCTAGTGCAGTGATTTTTGAACTTCATGCCTGGCAGTTTGGAGAGAGCTGGGCAGCACATTGCTGTTGATGAATATTGCTTCCAGCTACTCTCTAAAACAAATAATAAAAAAAGCACTAGTGATCCTGCACTGTTTCCTTGGGATGTTTTGCTGGTTAAGGTTGCAACAGCTGACAGGAAGATTGTAGCACCCCTCACATTTAATAGTGAAAAATTTAAATTGAGGGACTGTTTTAGGCTCGATTTAATGTGAACTACATTTCTAATATAGGGGGGTACTGGGTTCAGCAGCAGGTCCTGCTGCATAAGTTTTCATCAGATGTGCCTTGAGTCCAGTCCTGGAGGATGTCAGCATTTGTTGATATTTCATTGTTGGTTGTTTTTGGATCACACCACTCTTCTGGGTTGAGGTGGGGGATATTTTTAACTGCTGTATGTTAACTTGAAAGGTAAAACCCTTTTTTTTCTCTTTCTCTGATACTCCCCTTTAGGTTGTCAACCAGAAGGATTTAGAATAATGAGAAGGTTGTGACCATCAAGGGGGGATGTCAGCACTGCTTTCCTGGGACTGGAGGATTGAAAAGGAGAAAGGACCAGAGCTGTTTGATCCAGGCTGCTTTTGACTGCTGACGAAATCTGCTGTACCCTGGTGGTGGTGGAAGAACAGGGCAGTCGTTCCTGCTTGGTTCTGTGGGATCACCACAGCAGGGTCACCATGAATGTAACAAGTTTATTCTCCTTCACCAGCCCAGCAGTGAAGAGGCTGCTGGGGTGGAAGCAAGGGGATGAAGAAGAGAAATGGGCAGAGAAAGCTGTTGACGCATTGGTGAAAAAACTGAAGAAGAAAAAAGGTGCTATGGAGGAGCTGGAAAAAGCACTAAGCTGTCCTGGTCAGCCCAGCAACTGTGTCACAATTCCCCGTTCCCTGGACGGCCGGCTCCAGGTGTCGCACCGGAAGGGGCTCCCACACGTCATCTACTGCAGAGTGTGGCGCTGGCCGGACCTGCAGAGCCATCACGAACTGAAACCTCTGGAATGCTGTGAGTTCCCCTTTGGTTCAAAACAGAAGGAGGTTTGCATCAATCCCTACCACTACAAGCGAGTGGAAAGTCCTGGTAGGTTCTTCCTTGTTTGTGCCTTTACACCTTATCTGAACAATGCAAAGTGTGGCAATTAGTTATGTGACTCACCGGCTTAAAAGTGGCTGTTTGCACATGTCAGATTCTTCCTCTGCAGTTTATCTGGATGTTAGCATTAATTAGCAGTTCTCCCTTTCACGGGGTGGGGGGGGCTTGTGTAAATGTTTTACCACTACACAGAGGTACTCTTAGTATGTGCCTCAGGCTGCTGGGCCTGGTATCATCTGGGAATGTTGGTACCCACTATCCCTCAGTTAATTTGTTGCTTACTCAACTGTGCAGATCTGTGATTTTGTGTGAAACCTTGAAGGCTAACATAAAGGATTTATTTGCATTATCTGTGCTTGAAAACCATTCTGACACACAGCAGTAGTAATATGGCTAGTATTAGTGGTAGTAGTATTTTCAAACTTTATCACTTCAGTTTCTTCACCCTACAGAAAATAATATTGTTTTTAGTGTTTCTCACAACTGTTGCCTTTTAAAAAGACGTTGAGTTTAGACAACAGATTATAATCCCCTCAATTTGAGCTTTGCTAGCACTGTTTGATTGTATGTGAAATTCTACTGTCAGCTGTTCTGCAAAGACAGTTTGCTTACCCACTGCCTCACTTCTTCAGGTGCCATCCATTTCTCTCCAGTCTCCTCTTCAAGGGCCAAACCTCTTTGTGATAGCTCCGTGCTTAATTTCACTCATGCAAGTTTATTATCAGGGAATACTTCCAGGCACTGAGATGAACTGTGCTTGGATGTGTCATCACTAGTCTCCAGCTGTTTGTGAGGGTGTACAGGGACAGCTGCAGAAATGCACTGCAGGCATGGGTAGACTTCCCTGGTTTAAACGTGGGAAGTCCATCAGTGTTAGCCATTTCATAAACTCTGCAGCTGTCTGTAGAGTGGCAAGGATACACAGAACCATGATGGAAATGAGGTTGTTGCAAGATTGTTTTGCTGTGGATGGAAATTGCATTCGTCTTGGATCTGCAATGCACAGTGCATATCTTGATGTTAAATATTTCCCTTTGCTGTGTTAGTATTAACTTGGAAATCATGTGAATGGCAGATGCAATGCCCATAATGTATGTATTTATGCAGCAGCAGCTTGAACAAAGGAACTCAGCACTGGAAAAACAGTTCTGAAAAAATTTAAAATAAAAAAAACCCACCTCAATTTCATGTTAAGTACAAGAGGGACAATAAAATAGTCATGTACTTGTACTGCTAGCTGTGTACATATGTCTGGGTTGGTTGCTGGCATTCAGTACTCTAAAATACTGAAAATTAAGATTCCTGAAACACCTCTCTTTCTATCAGACTGAGCAACAGTTGGGCTCTTACTGTAATGCCAGATTACATGTTCGAACACATTTTGCTTTAGTATTGAAAAAAATTACTGAGTTTGAGAACATTCTCATATGGACCACATATGTCATATTTAAAACCAGGTATTTGTAAATATCCTGTCACTTCACAGAATCACTTAGGTGGGAAAAGACCTCTGAGATCATTGAGTCCAACCTTTGACCAGACGCGACCATGTCAACTAGAGCATGGCACCGAGTGCCACATCCAGTCTTTCCTTAGACACCTTCAGGGATGGTGACTCCACCACCTCCCTGAGCAGCCCATTCCAATATCTGATCAACCTTTCTCTGAAGGAATTCTTCCTAACATCCAACCTAAACCGCCCCTGGTGCAGCCTGGGACTCTGTCTATATTCTGTGTTCACTTCAATGAGTTGTGGAAGATAGAATAAAACTTTCAAAAGATGTCTAACTAAAATGTATCTTTTAGGCTGGGCATGTAATGTGGGAAGGGTTTGTGTTTAGTCAGCCACAGTTTGTTTTGAGGGATATTGCATGGAGCTGAGTGGGAAAACAGCTTTTGGAAACAGGTGGTAGCTGAACTCCCATTTGGCTTGGAGAGCTGTGCTCCATAAATTCTGACTTCTTTTTTCCTGTCCCTTCCTTGTTCTTGCTGTCTTCCAAGCATGATCTTGATCTTCATTTCCTGACAGTCACTCCCAAATTCTGCTAACCATTTTCCCCATTTTTGCCAGGACATTAAAACACCATTATTGCCACATAAGTGCTTACACTTTGAGATTAATGGGGAGTGGGAATTCATGCATGAGTCACCATTTACAACAATCTATGGACTCGAGCAGATATCAAGGTTTGTGTTTCCCAGAAGGCTTAGAAAAAAAGGCTTTCTCTTGACAAAGCAAAATTGGAAACTCAGATTGTGTATGGTACATGTTTTGTGTGCAAGGTACATCATGAAGTTCTGGCTCTGCTTGACAGCGTGGTCTGTGTTTAACTGTTCTGTGCAGAGCCAGTTACTGGAGATGTGAAGGGTATGATCCATGCATGGGATGGCATCTATCCCTTCATTCTTCTGCTGATTGTTGTGTGATTTGTTTCAGTGTTGTGTAAGGTTTGAGGAATGGATTAGTGGTAAATCCTCAAATATGTAGAGTAAGGTAATGCTCTTTGTTGGGAAATCAGTGCCGTGGATACATCTCAGTTTCCACAGTGCCAGAGGCAAAAATGGATTTTCTACCTTGACACCTTATTCCATCCTCACTGTTTAGCTTGTGAAGGTAAGCTTGGAAAGCATGAGAACTGGCACTCTGTGGTGTGTCTGCCAGCTGCAAAGCTACACCTGAATCCAAGTGAGATTTTTCTGTTAGCCAGCCTAGATGGGAACAGGTTGTAAACAGTGAGAGGAGGCAGAAAACTGTCAGCAGTCTCAAAGAGGCAATCTCCCAGTGTCCCTGCACACGGAGGGGAACGTGGCATCTGGCAGGCACAGGGGTGTGACATGATAGGACTATGTTCATGCCTGACCTGACCAGGAGGCTCTGCACAGGCACAGGGGCCTGTCTGATCCTGTGGCGTGTCAGTCAAGAAAACTAAACTCACAGAAAACTGCTTTTTGGCACAGTTAACTTGGCAAGCTCAGTGCCCACAGCTCGCTCATGTGGAACCCGACGGAGGCACAACAGCGTGGGGGCCCAGGGTGGAGGTGAGGAAGGGTGGCCTTCTGTGACACTGTGACACTCTTTCAGCCTGGAACCAGCGAGCTGAAGGAGCGATGGAGCTGCGCTCCGTGGCGGGGTGCATGGACTGCTCCTGCTCCTTGTGTTGTGCCAGCACAGCTGTTCCCGTGGCCTTGTGCTGAACCAGATCACAGTCACTTTTCCTCTCCCCTGCTGTGTTATCTCTCAGGCTGATCAGGGCAGCACAGGGGCTTTCGTTCTGGCTGCAGGAACATCTGTACCAACACGGCCCCGTGGAGGACATCTGGGAAGGAGTGGAGGTGGAGGTGGAGGGACATGAGAGGAGAAAGTAGAGACTTGTTGCTGGCAGTGGGAATGCAGCCTTGCACTTTGAGTGCCAGGAGGAAATAACTCCTCGAGATGGGTTACAGTAGCTCTCTGCTGCTGTTCCCTAGGTCTGTTGTGTGCAGAATTATTTCTGGAGCGGGGTAGTTAATGGCTGTCAGATTTCTCCCTTGGCAAGGCAAAGCAAAGCTTTTAATTAAGGAGGGCAAGCTCTGAATTTGATGCCTTTTTAAAATTGGCACGCTTAGCTGAACTGGTGTGCTTGCTTGGCTGAATCTGCTGCTTCTCCTCAGTTTTATTTTTTGGTTTAGAGATACCTGTTGGGATTATCCTTAAGTATGATCAAGACTTGCTAAATAATTCGGTGTACTGCATACACAGAGGCTGTGAGGAAAAACCTGACACAATGTTTCTCATCCCTCTGAAAATGCCACAAATGACCTCTCAGGTTTTGGTGGAGAATGTATCCCTCCTGAAACACTTCCTTCCTGTCTTCTATTCCTTTGGTTTCTGTGGAGATACAGCTCTGCTGCCTGCCTCTGTCCTCAGTTATGTCAGTGGGACCAGATGCAAGCTATCATCCAGAATTGTAGGGCAAAAAAGGCCTGGATCCTGTTTGCTCTAACAGTAAAAAAAAAAAAAGGAATGGAATACGAAACAGGGAGGATGAAGAGGTGCTTAAATTGACATTGCTATTAAAAATAATAATAATAAGTCACACCTCTAATGTGGCTTTAGGGGAGGAGGTTCAGTTCTTTTGCCTTAGCTAAAGGGGAAGGAAGGAAGATGAAAAAACTGAATATTTAATTTTATTAAAGTGCTAGTGAACACTAGCTCTCCTCCATTCTGATGCAGAATTGTGTTTGCCTCTACTAAGTGTCTTTGCCCATCATCCTGCTAGGTTCTGACTTTATAATATGTTACAAAGGAGGCAAAAAAGAAATTACCTTCATTTTTATGTTTAACGTGTGGAAGTGGTTGAAGGTTCAGTGTTTCTGTAAATGGCTATCCCCCATTTTTTTGAAATTACCAATAAAACATAGATAAAAAACACTAAATGGTTTTCTTCTGTTAAGCTTCTTCTCTTCAGAGAGCTGGCTGCTCTATATCGAGGGGCTTTACAAAGCTGATGGTGCCAATGTTCGGCCAAACTGGGGGCAAGCAGTAGTCGCTTTTTGGTGATACAGACAAATACAGTGTCATAACAGTTGAATTTTCAATTCTGCCTGAAAACTGTGATGTTCCTTTTAATTATAACCATGAATTCAAAGTGCTTCAGCAAGCTTGATGCTGGCCAGAAACATTTTACCTGTATGTACAGCTGCTTTTTGCCACAAGAACAGGCCAGGTCCCCAGGCTCTGAGGAGAGTGGTAGGTGTGTCATGCTGGTTTTGCTCTTGGTGTGGACTCTCTGCCTATGACTTTAACCTGATTATTTTCATATTTGTCTTTGATCTCCTCTGCTTTTTGCTCTCAGTGAGGCTCTGAAAGGCAACACACCTACTGCAGGCTCCCACAGAACCAGGCCTGGTGGAGGATAATGCCAACAGTGCCAGGCATCTGGGAGAAGGGGAGAGGAGGAGGGGGAGAGGAAAAGACGAATGGGAAGCTGCTTCTGGGGTGTAAGGGAGGCCAAAATTGCTGCATCCCTTCAGAGTTAATATGCAGAACCATGTTACAAAAGTCCTTGTTCCTGTATGATTCCCACAGCAGGATTTCTGCACCTCTGCAGGCTGGGGGTGAGGGAGCAGAGTGTCATCCCTGAGAAGTTTTGCTGTGCAGCCATGTGTGCACTTGGGTGTGACTTTAAAAATAGCATTGCTACAACAGGTGGGCACAATTATAGGATAGTTCCCCAAAATAGCAAAAGCAACTGTCAGTTTGCTTGGCAAGCAGAAAAAAACTTCCTTCATTTTGGCTTTGCAGAATTCAGTTCTAAAATTCCCCACCAGAACCGACCTGGGGGAGAGGAGTTGAAACGAGGAGGTGGAAGGAGGGAATGGTCTAACAGCAGGGCTTTCCTCGTCCAGCCTCACCACATACCAGAAAAACAAACTGCAACAGAGGGATAAAAGTTGTCAAGAAAGATATGTTTCTGTCCTATTTTATGTGTGTTTTCTTTCTTCAGAATTAACCAGATACAGATGTTTCTTCTGATTTGTAAGACCAGACTTCCCAGTTTTAACCTACTCAGTAGGGTGGTGACTGTGGCTTTGGTACAGGTAATTTGAACTCTGGTCTGTGTAAATGTCTGAGTTAATACACACTATCACTGTGACTTCCTCCTGCATCAGGTCTGCTCCTCCACCAAATCTGCTTACAAGGACTCCCTCACTAATGTGCATACAATTAGTACTAAATTCTGAAATTGACCTTGACAAATGTCAGTTTAATCAGAATGTCAGCTTATCAGAGCAGCCGCAAATAAAATCTAATGTTAGCTGAATATTATAATGCAGGAAATGTCCTAATATTACTTGTCAAATGCATTTAGACCAGATGTCTGATGTAAAAGCAAAGTCAGTAAAGTAGCAACTGTTTTGCATTTTTTTTTTTTTTCCAATACAGTCTTCATTTGTAACTACGCAAAATGACAAATCAAGCTGTGGAGTCTCCCAAAACTGCAAAATAAAATTAACAGTTGAGAAAACAAGACAGTTGTCAGCTTCCTCCTGGAGTAGAAAGTTTGTCTTTCTGTCACCCAAAACAGATTGCTGAATAGATACAATTACTAGAACAGAGGTTTGGAGTGAAAGTGTCAAAGACTGGAATTTCTCCTTTTGAGAAACCAGCAAAGCAAAGCTGTGATACCACAGCCAAGGGTTATTGGAAGAGCTTTAAGTAGGTTCGATCCTCAGAGATTGCTTTTGACACGATGCTTATTAATTTTATATTTTTAACCAAGAATAACTCAGGCAACATGAGAAAACCTAATGACATTAAAGGTTTTCTCTCTACACGCTGGTTTTTGGCAAGGCCTTGCAGTCAGAGTGCTTCAGTGATTCCCTGGTGCTGCAGAGAGCAGCACGTTCAGCTGAGCATGTGTTGGTACCTGCTCTGTTCCCACCGTGGGACTGGAGTGCTCATCAGGATGCCACAGCCAGCTTCAGCTGCTGTGACCTCAAAGGCAGGAAATGAAGCTGGGAGTCTTCAGAAGGGTTCAGATTTGTTAGTTTAACACTGCTGCTGTCTTTTGTTGGTTTGGGGTTTTTTTTCCTTCTCCTAACTCTTCCTTTTTGTTACAATTTAGTCTTTGCAGGATTTTCCTATTTCCAGATAGTGTGAACTTTTGTTTTAGGATTTTCTCCTTCCCAACCTGCAGTTCTGTTTTTCTGGCGAAACAGACGTGGCTTTGCATAAGTTCAGATGAAAATGCAGCTATGTAATGCTTGGAAATTAAAACACTCTGTCTAATGATAGTGTTGTGAGGTCTTCATTAGCACTGAGGCCCCTGTTGTGGTACAAACCCTTTTACAGAACATATGTCCACCAAGTCATGGTTTTTAAGAGCAAAAAGTGCAGCACTGATTGGTTGTATTTTTCTTTTTTCATTTATTTTATAAATAAATTTTTTACAGAAGTAGAATCTACTTTGGCAAGGAAAGTGGATCAAAGTCTGCTTTCTTATATGTGGCCCCTTGTATTTCATTACATGGTCTTTCAATTTCCATACGTGGAGAGATACCTACCCAGATTTTCACATAACATGCAAAGGGTGTGGAAAAAATGAGCCCTTGAGGGAAGCTAGCTGTCATCTGGGCTTGTGTAAGATAATCAAAACCCATCTGGATAGAAAATATGCTTCTTTGAAAGTACAGCAGGTCCTTTGGATTGGATTAGTTTGGGGTTTTTCATAGAGGAACTTAAAAAAAAAGAGAAGTTATGTTCATAAATTGGAGACTTTCTGTGTTTGCTAAAATCATTATCTCTGGAATGTGAAAATAGAACAAAAAAGAAAAGCAAGAAGATCTTTATTTAGGATAGCACAGCTGTTAGTTTTCTGAAGAAGAACAGGGTGACATGCTGGAGATAAAAAGAGTAGAGATCAGTTAGTTTCTTCAAAGGCCACTATTACATTTTCATAAAAGCATTTCTTCCTTGGTGTGGTTAGTCAGAACATTTATCTGAACAGCCAGGTTGCCTTTGGTCTATCTTCTGTATTTTTGGCATTCTTGGCTCCTAGATGAAATAGCCCTGTGGGTTAAATTGCCCTGTAGCTCTAATTTCTTTAATATAGCTCCTCTTGTTTGGTACAGGCATACTTGGTCTTATTTGCATGGTAAAAGCAAGCTCCCCAATTCCCAGGCTGTGTTGACAGACACGGGATCTCAGCTACAGTTCCACAAACATACCCAGCCTCCTTCCTGGGGGTTTATTCCCATCTTCCCTACTAGTAACCTTACTGGTAGTAATCCTGTATTAGCTCTCAACTGCAGGTCCACATCGATAGAAAACCTTGGGAGCAAAATTTAGCCACAATATAGCACATAAAACCTTTTAATCTGGTGTTTGAAGAATTACAGAAATCAAGCTGTCGGATGACTTGTGGTTCTACTCCATTAACTTTAATGAGGCTGAGCTGGCAAATCTGTTGCAGCAGCTTTTTAAGACAACAGTGTATTCAATATTATGTTTCCTTTAAATATAGGCTGATGATACTGATGTTAAATTTAAAAAAAAAAAATTAATTTTTGATTGTATCAGTGCTCCCTTCCACTGAAGAGGAAGGGAGGAATTGTGTTTGCAAAGGGTTAGAGCCACATCCTGCAGGGATCTGCACAGCAGAGATGTGCACTGCTTCATTATTTCATAGCAACAGGTGTGCTGGCTTAGCACTGAATAACTCTCTCATGCTCTCTCCCCTTCAATTACACCTCTTCCTGGAGCTGGCAGCTGCAGCAGAGATCAGCCTCCTTCCCTGCTGGACTGAGCCTCAGTAATTTGTTATTCCATGTGGCTGAGGTCTGCAACCTGACCAGAAGCTCAGCGCCTTACACAGGGGTGAGGGGAGCAAGGAGGGTGTGCATCCCCCTGTATGGTTTGAACTCCTGGCAGCCTTCCATGCTCCAAAAGGCCCAGTCCCTGCTCATGTCTTTACTCCTGAGTGAACAGCACTCAAATTAACTCCTCTGTGGCTCCACTAGGAGCAGCTTCCCTGCAAAATGCCGGGAGCTGCAGAGAGATCAGGTTATGGCAGTGAGTGACTTGGAGCTGGACTAATTGGAGCACTGCAGTCTCTGTCCCACCTGATGTGGCCTTTCAGGGCTTTTCCTCCTCATTGAAGGCTTTGTGTATGCAGGGAGGATATGAATTAGGGGCAGCACTTAAAGTAAATTCTGCAGTGATATTTTTGAGACTCTTTGTGTTGTATCAATACCTGTTGTATTCTTTTTCCCCCTTTTCCATGTGTATTTTGAAGAAGTTGGCATTTAATCACTTGAGGTTGGCAGAGTTGGACAAACAGCGTGGGTTTGCTTGAAGGACACCTGGGAAAAGGAGACTTGTTTTTATCTCAAGTCCTTCTAAACTTTGCCAGTGGTTCTGCCCAACAGGAGAAAACATGTATATATACCTTGGGAAAATCTGGCACTGCATTAATTTAATTACAGAAAACATACAGAAAATATCCTGTTCTCCTGCTATTTTAAAATGCTGTAAATCATTTGGCTTCCTCTGATGTCATGTGTGTCATTGTTTAATGTGAGGTAGGGGATGGGAAAGGTAGGTGATGTACTTTCTGCTCAAATTAACTCCATAAAAGTTAATGGTTTGACCTTCATCCATAGGAAAGGAAGAGATAGGAAAGCTGTGTTTTTAACGCTTAGAAAAGTAAGGAAGAATCATAAAGACAGGAAAGGGAAAATACATTTTAACACATGATCTCATTGTTAATTTTTTCACTGGTAATTTATTAGCCCAGCAAATGTTGACTATGACAATTAAATAGTACTTGACCTAGCTGCAAAACGACTGCTTGGTTTAACAGAACAAGCTTAATTCTGAGAAACCCTAATATTCAGAGAGCTTGGCTCTGACATGTTGAGGATGAGGGGATTTGTGATGTCCACCTGAATGCTGAGTAACTTTTTTTTAAGAGCCTTTTCCATGGCATGTCAGAAAGGTTGTGTTGGAGCAAGAAACAGTCTGCACAGCTGGGGGAGATGCATCTTCTCCTGGGGTGTTTTGCAATTGAGAACTTCCATAGAATGACAGATGGATGTGTTTTATTTCAGAAAACACCATAATTGGGAACTTTGCCTTTGCCTTGTAAAGTGGAGTTGGGTTTTTTGACATCTAAACAAATCTACTTTGGGTGACATCTGCCTCAAATATTTGAGATCTGTTGGAATCTCAGTGAAGTTGCTCTAAGAACCTGAGAGATCCGATTAAATGCTTAAGACCTGCTTCTGACTTGGGCAGCCTTAATTTCAGTAGTGAGGCTTTGGGGTTTTTTAGTGTATGTTCAATCAAGATTTCTGGGGTCAGACTGCTCCTGCATTAATGCCACTAGCAGGCAAAAATGGGAGTTTAACTTCTCTCTTAGGCATATGCAAAAAAAAAAAATCTGAGTAGGGGAAACCTACTTCTTTTCTTTTTACTTAATCTGTGACTTTAGGAATAGAGAGTGAGTTTTTAGTGTGACATTCATTTATATCCCTGTTAAGCATGAACCTAGACCTCAGACCTGCTCTATGTGTCGAGTGGTTATCCTGGTACTCTTGGACTCCAGGACACTAAAATAAATACCTGAGTGCTCCTTCTGTAATAGCAAAGTGCTGGAAGAGTAAAGATGCCCCAGTGTCCTGGAAGAACCTGTTTGTCATGTGAAGAAAATGTTGTTTGGTTTTTTGGGGTTTTTGTCTGGCAATTAGTTTGTAATTCAGGCTTTTAATAAAGCAGCTGTCTCCAAAACACCTTTCTTAATCTGAATGATAGCTATGTCTGTATAGGCTTGTTGACTACACATGCTCCTGTTCCTCTTCTGTGTGCCCAGGTGTTGAGGCCAGAGCAGGAGTCTCAAGCAGAGGGGGTGGTAGTCTTGGCTTGTTTTTCCTTGGTTTTGTTGGGTTTTTGGCACCCTCTCTTGAAGGCAGACTATCCAGGAGGGGTTTCTTCCAGTCCTGCTCAGACATGGAGTTGGAAAATGGAGGTTCCAACAGGGAAAGACGTGAAGACGACTTTTTTATTCCTCTTCCACTACTTTGTGCATGGACCTCCCTCTCCCAGACCTTGCCTCTCTTCTATCCATCAACCAAAAACTTCTGTGGAAAGAGGAGCTTTTAATCCTTCAGTTAGCTTGGATTTTGCTGTGAGGCATTCAAAGATAGAAGCTGAGGAACTGGAAAAAGATTTGATTCTTTTATCTTAGTGTATCTGGTATCATGTTCATATTCCCACTTTGAAAGAGACCTTTCTTTCACTGCTGAGAAGGCTTCAGAAGTGTGGTGAGACTTGTAGTTTCTGTTGTTTCTCTGATCCCATAGTAGCACACAGTTGCAGCTCAATTGCTGCTCATTCGGTTTTTTTGAACTACATAATTTTGTTTAAATTGCACATTTTTGTAAACTGACTTGAAGAGTTAATAACTGTTTTAATAGTAACTTGTAAGAACATAGTCCAGGTTAAAAATAAAATTACAGCTGTTGGGACCAGACTAAGTTCAAGGCTTATTAGAATTGTCTTCAGAAAAAAAAAAAAAAAAAAGGTGTTCTTATTAGCAAGGGTTTGGTTTACAAGCCATTAGGTTATTAGTCAGATGATAAGTGCAGCAGGAGGAACTGCATGTCAGCATTGTCAGGCTCTTCCCAGCATCTCTTTGTGCGAGTAAGACTGAAACACAGACCTGTGGTTTGTTCTTGGCTCTTCTTCACCGGCCCTCTGTGAAAGTAAGCTCCCATCTGGCAAACCAGGGAGCTGCAGATTCGAGCTGTGCAGTATCCAGATGCAAGGGAAAGAGTTCTTGCTTGGACATGTGCTTCTAGGTTTGACTGCCTTGTTTTTGAGGCAGATGTGGATATGCCAGGGAGGGGAAGAATGTGGTTTTTTTCCCCTGTATACCTTCAGAACCGAGTCTCTAACACTGTGGCTTTTCTGTCTTTCTCCCTTTCCAGTTCTTCCTCCAGTGCTGGTTCCGAGGCACAGCGAGTACAACCCCCAGCACAGCCTCTTGGCGCAGTTCCGCAACCTGGGACAGAACGAGCCCCACATGCCGCACAACGCGACTTTCCCGGACTCCTTCCAGCAGCCCAGCAGTCACCCGTTCCCCCACTCGCCCAGCAGCAGCTACCCAAACTCGCCTGGAAGCAGCAGCAGCACCTATCCGCATTCTCCAGCCAGCTCAGACCCGGGAAGTCCTTTCCAGATGCCAGGTACAGTCGGCTTCCCTTGAGAGGGGAGAGGGTGGTTGGACATCACCGCTGACATGGATTTCTTTCTTAATATCACCAAATGACCAGCCAACACCTGTGTTCAATTGCAAGCTAAGAGATGTAAGGTAGTGAAGAATATAGAATCTCTTTGTCTGGTAATACTGAAGGCTTTAATATTGTGCCTCTTTCAAACACAGTTAAAACATTACAGTAGAACTCTTGTGAGCCGTGGGGAGGGATCCAAAATGTTTTGGGGACCAGTTCAGCAGTTTAGCCCACAAAGTGTACTGTTCAGTGCACCAGAAGTGTGATGCTAGAGATCATCCTTGCTTATGATCATAAGTTCAGCACAAGGTTTTAGTTCTGCAGAAAAAGGATATTTCTCAAGGTGATCACGTTATTGCTACTTGATAAACAATTTCTTATCACAGTGGTGTAATTCCAAGAAGCTTCAACTGAAAAACAGGCCCTTAAAATAAGTCTTCAGGCTGTTTTACTACCTACAGTCAGAGAAGATCCTTCCTTTGTTCACTGGTGTCTCTAGAAAATTCTGTCAAGCTGCCTTTTTTTTGTCTTTACATGCGGCTGGATAAAAATCCTGCAGAAGCAGTCTGTGGTGGATTTCTTGATCTGAATGCTGGGAGAAAGATGCAGTACAAATGCTTACTGATGTTGCTTGCCTGTTTCTTTCAGGGGCTGAGGGGAGGGTATGTGTAAACAAAGCAGCAGATTTGTGAAAATCTGTTTCCTATTACATGAAATTAATATCCATAGATGTCTTCTCTTGCTAATTGTTGCAAATTTTTCTCTTGTGAGTGCAGACTACTGAATTTGCTGGAAGGAAGGAAAGAGTTTGTGTTGGCTTTTATAAAAAACGTGAGAATTTGCTGTGAAACCAGCTCTCTTTTTTTTCTTTTCTTTTTTTTTTTTTTAACATGATTGCTGTGGTTGGGGCTCTTCCAACAGAGATAAAGACCTAACAAGGTCTTCCTGAATGCCGGCTTGTGGAAGTTCACTTGATCTTTGAAGGTCTGTTCTGTCCACATGCCCTTAATGTCAGCAGCTGCAGTGAAGAAATTGAGTTAGAGGGGAGGTCAGGATACTGATGTCCTTGATGCTTAGCCCTGGACAGTTGTCCATCTTGCACTAATGGGGAAAGAGGCTGACATCTGGAAAATACAAAAATAAAGGGGCAAAGCAGTTAGCCTTGAAAACTTTCTAGATACTGGTTAATTTGTTGCCCGTGGCCTTGGAATCTTGTGCATGACCAACATCATGTTTGCACACACACAAGCATTTAAGGCTTAGTAAAACATGAGACTCAAAATTCAGTGCAGTTTGTTAAGCTTTTAATGCAACCCTGTTGCCATCTCTGTCTTTCTCTGCTGCTTTCTCATCCAGCTTAATGTGTTCAAGTAAGGGAATTAGCCAGGCACCTGCCAGCATTAGATGTAAAGCTCTCAACAAAATACCTGCTAAACGAGATAGTTAATAAATTTCATGAACATGTGTTTTCTTAAAACATACATTTTAAAAAAACCCAAACAAAACCACTACTCCACAAAAAAAACGCAGACTTACAGAGCATTCTCCTGCCTTTTGTTCATGCTAATTTGGTTTTCAGAGTTTTGGCATCCCCTGTGATTATTTGCTGTGGTAGTTTGCAATCCATACTCTCAGTAATGGAAATAAACGTGGGATGAGCAGCAGCAGACACAGCACAGTGGTAATATAATCCCAGTTTTTGCAGTGAAAGCTTGCAGGGATCAGGCAAGGGTTTCTCGCTCTTGGATGTACCTCTGTGCAATTGATCTGGAGGAGAGTGTCCTCTGGTGTATTGGGAAATGGTGACATTGGCAACTTCCTGCAGCTTCTAAGAAATCTTTTGGGAAGCTTTCCCAGGAGTGGAACAGGCAGCTGAAGGGCAGTGCTGGCTGGGACACTTCAAGCAGAGCTGAAAGCCATATGTTACTGAGTGTGGGCATTGTGCACGGGCTCCTGTGCTGGTGATGCAGCCCTGAATGGGACAGGACAGAAACAGTGACAGAGAAATTCCAGACCCACAAGGCCACTTCTGTAGAATCTGGGTTCCTGAACACTTTCTACTATTCCCAGTCTAGGGAAACAGAGCTAATGCTTTGCACTGACCATGATAAGGCCCTGGATATAGCTGGGATGTTTAAATAATTTGCTGGTAGAATTGTGTTGGAAACAGAAAAGCTCAAACTGAAAGTTTTCTGCTCCAGCTTCTGTTCACTTTTAACATACTCAGTATCTACTGCTGGCTGGGCCCTGATGCTTGTGCCCTGATGTTTGTATGGCACTTTCAGCCTGCAGAACTGTGGGTTGGAAACACAGCTGAGCTTTCTTTTGTGGCTTTATGCGGGGGTGAAGTGACTTGTTTTTATTGCAGTTGTGCTTAATATGCACAGTAATTCTTTGCTTTCCTTATTCGAGGTCCATGATTGCTTTTTCAGATTTCTGGTGGGTGGAAGTTTATAGCTGAGTCAGGCTGGAAGCATTTCCAGGCTCAAACTGTTTATGTGGATATGTAGATGTGCTTTAAAGAGAGGAAAGGACTCATGTATCTCTGCTTTTTCTATATTTAGCTGATACTCCCCCGCCCACTTACCTGCCTCCGGAAGATCCGATGACACACGATACCTCCCAGCCCATGGATACCAACATGATGGCACCTGCAATTCCCCCTGACGTGCACAGAGGAGGTAAGAACACTTCCTTTGCATTTTCTGCTTCACTTCTTAAGAGTAAAGAACTTCCAGAACTCATGAGTAATAACTGAGTTTTCATTTTGGATGGCTGTTCATGAAAATTTTTGTCTGCAGAAAAGAAAAAAATGGCCATGTAATTTTTCTTCTGTTGTTGTAAGGGATGAAATAGTAAAGCTGGAAATTATTTATAAATGTAAATATTTATTTAAGACAGGAATCTATCCCATGACTCTTTAAAAATGTGAAATATATGGGGTTTATTACTTTCTTACTCCCAACCAACTCAAAGACCAAAGTGATTTTATGTTTTCTATTGGGAACTTCCACTAATCTCTGAACAGAAAGAACCCTGTGAGGCTGCAGAATACAGAGTTATCTGCCTGAGTTGTGGCATTGCTACAGACTTTAAAATTCTGTATGAAATAAGGGCCTATTGCTTTATGTCCTGTGACACAGACATCTTTTTACACATTGCTTGTTAAAGCTGCAGCAGCAGCCGTGGCTGCTGAGTAAAGGATTCAGTGCATTCGTGATCACCTTGTGAGACATGACCCCTTCAGAGAACACTTCAGCTTACACAGTTGTGGCCCATGCCAAGAAAGAGCAGCAAGCTGGATGCTGTGCCAGAACAATTATCAAGATCACAAGCATATGAATAAGTTAACTGTTGTGTTTTGGATTTTTTGGTGTTGGTGGGGTTTTTTTGTTTTGTTTTTGGGGTGTCTTTTTTTGGTACTTGTTTAGCTGCTAAGCTCAATGTCTGGTTTCAGGAAGTATATCTGCCCTCTTAGAACAATTTGGTTGGCTTTTGTGGTAGCCTATTTACTCTCTGCTTGGAATAAGTTTTGTGTGTGATAAACCCAATCTGTAGCACTTCTGTAGTCACACAGACTACACTTCGTGTGTGTGAGTAATTTGCAGGAAGTTTGGGCCAGAAATTTACTGCCCCAAAATACATTTATCAAACTTTATGCCTAACTGCAGCCCTCTGCATGTGTGTCCCTCTCCCAAAATGAGTGTTATAGAATTCCTCTAATACATGAGAGATGATAAAGAGGGTTTACATTTTTCTTCTTGCTCTTTATCATTCAGCCATTTCAAAATAAAAATTGTCTGTTGATATTTTTCCCTTCTAGTAGTTTAGTACAATGGATTTTCATCTCTGTCCCTTCATTAAAAAGAAAGACTTTCACATGTTTATTATTCACATATGCATGCTGTGATAGCACTACTTAAAAAAAATCTGCTGCAGATTATAGTAGGAAAGTTTTTACTGTGAACTTACTGCACCATTTTTTGTTGCAAACTTTGTAGAAGCGTGTTCTTCATGGTGATTTGTTAGTCTTAAGAGATTTGATTTAACAAGCTGCATCCTGTCAATGAAGTTGGGTAATTTCCATTGTTGGCCCATGCTGGGAATAGAGAGACTAAACGCACCTGCTCTGCATGACTTAAAGCAAATGTGAGGAAGTCAGTATGAAATCTGTGTGAGAGAGATATGATTAATTCTGTAAGAATGGCCAGCTGGCAAGATTTCTTCCTGACTTTGACAACTGGGGCAAAGCTGCAGCTTTGATAATCAGTGGCATCTTTATGGGAATTAAAAATGTAGTAACCTCTTACTAATAATTAAAGACTGTTTTTTCTTCTTTTTTTTTCTCCTTTTCTTTTCAACAGTGATGTGAAGGGATAGAAAGTGCCAGATTATCAGGAAAAATCAGCTTTTTACCTGTGTTTTTAAGCAAGTTATTAACAGTAAACGCTGTGCTCAGAAGTTTTGCCATAGTGATGTAGGATGTGTTATCCTGCTCTTGATTATTTGCCACCTTTTGTATCTACTGTGTACTGCTGGTTTGAGGGCACTTTTGGTTTTTTGTTTCTGTAACAAAAACTCATAGTGGTGTGATCTGTGAACAGAGGAAAATATGAACACTAGTCTTAGTTGATTGATATCACTAAAAACTTGGAGCTGGGAGAAGGAAAACTCTGGCCAGAAAAAACAAGTTTTCCCATAATACCAGTCTGATTTTCACTTTAGCACTTTGCCCTGTAGTGGGATCTGCAAAGTTGGTGTTGTAGCAACAAATCCAACTTTTCTAGTCTTAGTAGTGAAATAGTGTCCTTCATTTAAAGGAAGGCACACATAAAGCAACCACAGCCCCTCAGTAGCCTCCTTGTATTTGGGAATGTGCTTCATGCATGTTCCGCAGACAAATATCAATCTCTCTCAGGTTTTTTGAAGTCTCCTACTGTTCTCCCAAAAAACCCAGGAGAAAGATTTGGTCACGCTCTGAATGCTGAAAGATTGATCTGCTGACTGTATATTTAAGCTGCCTTGCTGTACTTCTTTGTAAAGTGAGAAATGGTCTTTGCAGCAGTTGTGTGATGCTGTTTCTTCCTGTTGCTACACAACTTCGCAGTAAGCAAACAGGTGACTTGTAGTTTGTTAGTAAAATGAACTGAAGTAGAAATCCATCGACTGAATAGGAAAGAAAGCTGAGTTGTACAGTTACAGCATTTCTCTGCTGTCTGGGCCTGCACTGTAGCATGTTGTAAGAAAATGGGGCAAAGATATTGGGGCACTGCTTGGGATGTGCCCAGGAGCTTTCTATACTTTTCTGTTCATACCTAGAGCCAGCCTTTGTCTCTTGTGAGTCTTGAGTTGAAAGTATTTTACTCCGTGTAGCCCAAATCTGCCGGGTTACAACTCTTTGCTCCTCAAGCCTGTGTTCCAGCACTGCCAGGCTGTGAGGTTTCCATGCTGCCTTTCCAGATGTCCAGGCGGTTGCTTATGAAGAGCCGAAGCACTGGTGCTCCATCGTCTACTACGAGCTGAACAACCGCGTCGGGGAGGCGTTCCACGCGTCCTCCACCAGCATCCTGGTGGATGGCTTCACTGACCCCTCAAACAACAAGAACAGGTTCTGCCTGGGGCTGCTCTCCAACGTCAACCGCAACTCCACCATTGAGAACACGAGGCGGCACATTGGCAAAGGTGAGTTTGGGATCTGGCCATCCATTTTGGATGGGGGCGGTGTTTCCCAAGACATGGCAACCTGGGCCACTTCCCTCAAGAGTAAGCTGCTCTTCCCTAGCATGTGGGAGAAGTGCTTGTGCTGGTAAACATATAATTTTCTGGCCTAGTCTTATAAACAAAGTATTGTTCCTACCTGGTTTGTAATTATGGGAAGCTTTTACCCTTAATCAATTTTTAGTTGCCTGAAGGCTATCAAAATCTAAATTAGAGGTTAAGGCAGTTTGTCTAATGAAAAGTCTTGATTTATCTTGATTATTGCTGTATATGGAAATCCAAATTGTGGTTTTTGGCACCAAATGTTTTAGCTAGCCTTGGTTCTAACATAAATTAGCTATCCTAACATGCATTTTGGGAGATAACCTGCTAAAACAGTTTACTCCAAATGCATTTTTCACAGGCTGGTGATTCTTTCAGTGGGAATTTTGTTCTTCCCTTCTGTGTCTGCGACAGTCTTGCAAAAGAGAAAATCTTCACCTTTATGCCTGACTAATACAGTCCTCTTTTCTGAGAACTCACCTGTCATGCAAATGGCAGGCAAGGCTGATGTTGCCCCCTGCAGTGGGCCATTCCTGCAGGGCACGTTTTTTAGGTATTTACATTTTTAGTAAACTAAATTTTCTGACAGCTGAGGGTTCAGCATGCCCAAGCAGTGGGGTAGGTGTGCCAATTCATGAAGAGGAGGAAAGAACTGAAGCTGAAGAGAACTGGCAGGTCCTCGAGTCTGAGCCCCAAATCTGGAGAGCTTTTCTCTTCCTGAGAACTTGTGCAGCTCTCAGTAGTTCACCACACCTGTGTTGTGCCACTCAAGTGTTAATACTTCTTCCTTCTTTTCCTCCCCATCCATCTTCCCAAGTATCAGGATATTTATTTAACACCTCATTCATTTTTCCTGTTAGGAGTGACCCAGCTGCAGGCAGAGTTCTGCTGAAGCACTTAACTGCATGTGTACCAAAGCAGAGCGTGGGAGAGACAAGGATGCAGTTGAATAAGTAAATGTGTACAAGTAATGGTGATGTAGAACTGTTAGTCTTTGAGAAAGGAGGAGTAAATCTCAAACTTGAAGACATAGCCATAAATGTTTTTGCAGAACAGGTGAGAATATGTATCTACCCACATAGTCAGTGGCAAAATCTTGCATGACAGAGCACAGTCAAAGCTTTCTTACTGGAGTTTTCTAATTCTCAGTGTTCACCTCTGTGATTTGTGACATTGTGGGAGGTGAAAGGTTTAAGTAGCAAATAAACCATTTTTAAGCATGGTTTAAGGTAAATTTTCTTGCTTTCTCAAAACCTTTAGAATTGACTCCTACTGACACAAAGATTCTCTGTATGTTACTGTTTTGCGGCTTTGCTGCTGTGGATGACAGGTGAAGGAGCAGGCACTACAAGGGGAAAAGACTGTAAAATTGGTGTGTACCCTCATTTGGCAGATAGGTCTGAGGAATATAAAAGCCTTTTTTTTCCCATCTAGCTTTCTGGAATTAAAGCTAGCTGACAAAACTCATGCTACCCAAATTAGCATTCAAGATTTTTCCAGAGACTTGAGCTTGGGGATACTTCAGTATCTACAAATGATGCAGCAGGTTTCTGTTCTCTCTGCTTGCATTCCCAATTACTGCTTTACTTAAATATAATGAGAAAAAGTTCAAGTGGTCAGGTTGTCCAATGGAAGGCATCAAAACTACTGTGCTTGCTAGTTTGGTGTTGTTGAATATACAACATGTTGATTCTCCATACATACATACATAACCGTCTTTCAGACCGCCTGCTGATGAAAAAGGAAAGTAAAAATGAAGACAGATGATACTCTGATATGTAATTAAGGTTTATTTCTTTGAACAGAAGCCTGTCTCTGTGTAGACAGAGCATGAAAACAGACAGAGTGTGAATTTGCCAACCTTCTCCTCGCAGGTGTCCATCTCTACTACGTTGGAGGGGAGGTGTACGCTGAATGCTTGAGCGACAGCAGCATCTTTGTGCAAAGTCGGAACTGCAACTACCACCACGGGTTCCATCCCACCACGGTCTGCAAAATCCCCAGTGGCTGCAGTCTGAAGATTTTCAATAATCAAGAGTTTGCCCAGCTCCTGGCTCAGTCTGTGAACCATGGCTTTGAGACAGTGTATGAGCTTACTAAGATGTGCACTCTGCGGATGAGTTTTGTAAAGGTATGTGGGCATTTGCTTGAGATTATTTTGTAAGCAAAGTAAATTATCTTTTCTTGATGTAGTGATTTTGAATGGTCCATTAACTCCCTTCATCAGCCTATTAATGGCTGTTGAATTTTAAGGATGGAATTGCTCATTAAGTCTAAGACAGATCTTAGTGAAATGAAGTATTTGTGGACAGAAAACCATCTGACCCACATACTTAGAAAGCTTGACGTGACCTGCAGAAGATGTTTCTTCACATAATTCCTCTAAATCTTGACCAGCAACTCCCAAATTAGGAGCTGCAGTCATTATTGAGAATAATATGCATACCTTTCTATTCTAGGAAGGCAAGGTCAGGATTTGTGATGTGGCTTTTGTGTGAGTGTCAGCTTAGGTACTGATATGAAGGGGCTGGTCCTTAAATGAAAGTAGTCAAATGAAGATGGTGATATGCTGCAGTCCTCTCCATGATGGGAGGATGAGAACTTTCAGATGTGTTAAGACAGGGGTTCCTAAAATTGAATAGGCTGTTTACAGCTCTGCATCCTATGGAGTTGTATGGCAGTATTGCCTAAACAGTCAAACAGGACCTCTTGTGTATTGGAAGTTGCACTGCACAGTGTTCAGAGCTGCTGCCAGCTGTGCTGGGAGCTGGGAAATCCTGTCATTAGGGATTAATACAGAGCAGAGCAAACTGTACCTGCAGATGTCATAGTCTTCTCTTCAGACCTGCCCCAAAAATGGCTCACTTACAAAACAATTTTGAATGCTTTTAAATATCTCTTTATATCTTTGGTAATTACTGTAACAGAATCAGGTATGAGCTGAAACAATATCTGTCTTAAGCTGAGAAACAGCCTGATGGGGGATGACCATGCCCTCTTTCTCCAAGGAGGAATGCTTCTGACTTACTGCTCAGTTTTTCATCCCCATCCTGAGAATGACACTTTGGTTCTTGTCAGACAGATGCCTCACCCCCATTTCCACAACATTCTTATCACCTCATCTTTTAATTTTTTTATCTGTTTGGCAGCATTTCCACCAAATTTGTTCTATTTTCAGTCTTGGCAGAGAAGATTTTAATATCACCCTCTTCAGAGGCTTTATAGGGACCTCAGGTGGCTGGCAGTGATGTATGGGGAAATTTTGCACTGCTACAGGTTATGTCTTTAAAGACTTCCATTCCAAAAGATCTGAAATGATACTTTTTCCACATTTATGATTTTTTTAGCTTCTGATTTGTTTGTTGAAATGTGATAATAGTTGGTGGGTGCTATGGGTGCTGTGCCACCCTGCTGATAATGACTGTTGAAAGCTATTTTGGTAAGAAGTACACTTTTCACATATTTAGTATTATAAGGTGATTTGTTTTTCTTTCCCCGCTTATGGTTCTATTTCCAGGGTTGGGGAGCTGAATATCATCGCCAGGATGTAACGAGCACTCCATGCTGGATAGAGATACATCTCCATGGTCCCCTTCAGTGGCTGGATAAAGTACTTACTCAGATGGGCTCTCCTCATAATCCCATTTCTTCAGTGTCTTAAAAGGTCCCAAGCTCCTGCATTTTGGAAACAGTTGAGCCTTGCATGTACTTGAAAGATGTATGAGTCAGACACACATTTTTATTTTTATTCCCCCCCTCAGCTGGCAACAGCTGAAAAAGAGCCATGAAAACACTTGACTTCTGTGACCAACTGTTGGATTCAGAAAACAAAGATAAATAAACCCCTTTGACATACTGTTGGTATAAAGAATTTTAGTTTACATTGTATGTACTATTGTGGAGTTGATTTACAGGGCTTAGTACAAGAGGGACAACAGAGCCGAAGCCACGCTCAGTGTGCTGGACCGAGTTCCCGCAGGATTTTCCTGCAGCCGGCACTCTTACGGCTCTCCTTCCTTACATTCAGCACTCACTGGTTTCCCCCATGTCCTCTGGAGCTAAAAGAGTGGGTGTTGGCCAAGTCTGCTTTTTGCAGCCATTCTTCAGTACTTCTCAGAAACGTTACACTGATGGTTGCTGTTCTCTTTAAAAGTAAAAGAAAGCATAAGGTTTAATCTCAGTAACTGTGTGCTCTCTCTGAAACTGTGTCCTGACCATACTGCTGTAAGAATGTTAGGTATGTTCTTTTGCTAAATGTATGTATGGTGTATTTGAAAGTTTAGAAATTAATTAGATTTAGACCATAAAGGAATTAGGAATATTTGAATGGGGGGAGGTGGGAGTGGGAGGGAAAACAACAACTGAAATGTAGAATATATTGTAAACATAGCATATTAGTTTAAACTGAGGTCTGAATTTTGTTGTGCATTTTGTTTTCATAGTGGCTTCATCTTGTTAGTTCTGACTATTTTTGCCTCTTCGTTTTCCCTCAATGCAATTGTGCAGCTTCTTTTACCCATGAAGAGGACAAAATGATTAATTACTGCAGTTTGAAGGCTGCAGCTCTATGTATTTCAAGACAAATTTGTACAGAGTGCTCTTTAACTATTGAGCAGTTTTATACAGTTTATGTAACAAAAGTAGGCTTTTAATTTTGTGAGAGAATCTTGTTTTGCCAAACCTAGTAACTGTTAATTGTCTGGAGGACTTCAGTATCCCTGTGGGGGTCTATTTCAAACTTTAAAAAAAAATATATATTTTAATTTTTTTTTTTTTTGTTTGCTGCTTGGTTTATTTTCTTCTCTTTGTTCTTTTATATTCATGTAAGCTGTAGTACTTTCAAGTACTTTTATTCCAAAACTAGTGGGTCCTCTTTACTGGAAATTTTGAATAAAACCTGTTGTTACTGCTTACATTTGATTAAAACCTTGTCTTGTCCACTTCTTAGCAGACTCTTAACAAACCAGATAAAGGTGTGGTCTTGGAGGAGGAACAACTAGAAATGAAGATGTGCTGAGCTTAGATGTAATGATTAGTACAGGTTAGTAGCCCTGCTGAACTCAGGAGTGAGGGGAGGCTGAGCAGCAGAGCTCAGTGTGTCTTCAGAATGCATCTGTCTGTAGTGAGTCACAGCCTTTTTTGGAGTATGAGTCAATTCCACCTTTTTGGCTTCTTTTTTCCTTTTTTTTTTTTTTGTGTGTTTTTGTCAGTTATTCCACAGCTTGGCTCAATATACATTTTTTAAATTAAAAATTCTCCCCTTGCTCAGGGGAAAAAAAAATCCATAATGTACAAGTTCTCTATTGAGAAGAACCTGCTACTTTTACATTCCAAGAACAGGTTTTTTGGTTTCTTTTCAGATTCAGTTTGACGTATCTTTTTCATAAAGAAGTGGTCATAGCACAAATGTAAGTCTTTAAAATAAGTAAAATTTAGAGATGACCAAAAAGTGGAAGAATGCTGTTTGCTGCTCAGGCACTGTCTTTGGTTTGGATATCTTCAGCCCCTGCTACATAAACTCCCAGCTGTTCCCAACAGTTTCATTGCTTTTTATGGAATGCAGCTGTGAGGTAGTGACTTCTTTTTTAATTAGTGCTGTAACCATCCATCATGCAAGTTTTAAGGAGTGCTTCTACTTGGATGTTTTCATATTTGGATGATCCTGTGCAAGTTTTGATAAACTTTGAAAAAGCGTTGGAGTAAAAAAGACAGTTTTATGTTGTGACTGCACTGAATGTTGCTGTCTTTTATGTTTTGGGCTGTAGTACCTCTCTGTTTTTCCTAAATAGGAATTAAAATGAGAAAATAGTAGCTCTGCAGTGCCTCAGAAACTTTCAGTGGTAATCTGAATTAAGTGGGACGTGCAGGATCCTAGTTTTTCTGAGTTCCTTTTGTTGTCAATTTTTCTATAATACTGTTGAAGTGCTGGGTATATAATATTTTCATTATCTGTTCTCCAGCTTTTTGCTTGTGGTGTGGAGACATTAGATGCAAGGAAAAAGTGTACCTTCGTATGATGGCACAGTATTTCAGCTGTACTTCATTAAATAAGATGAGTGGATTGGAGTAGCACCTGAGACTCTCAGGCGGTTTTGTCTGGGTTAATGTTTTTTCACAGTACTGGTATGGGGCTGTTTTGGATTTGTGCTGGAGACAGTGTTGATAACACAGGGATGTTTTCCTTACTGCTGAGCAGGGCTTGCACAGATCCAAGGCTTTTTCTGTTGCCCACCCCACCCCATCAGTGAAGAGACTGGGGGTGCACAAGGAGTTGGGAGGGGACACAGCTGGGATCAGCCAACCCCAGCTGACCCAACGTGTATCCTAGAACATATGGAGTCATGCTCCATATGTAAAACAGGAAGAAGGAAGGAAGGAGGGGCGTTTGGAGTGATGGAGTTGTCTTCCTGAGTTACAGTTACGTATGATGGTGCCCAGATTTCCTGGAGATGGCTGAACACCTGCCTGCCCATGGGAAGCGGTCAATTAATTCCTTGTTTTGCTTTGCTTGTCTGTGCAACTTTTGCTTTGCTTATTAAATTGTCTTTATCTCAACCCACAAGTGTTCTTACTTTCACCCTTTCAATTTTCTCGTCCATCCCACCTGAGGTGAGTGAAGGAGCAGCCTCTGACTGGTGATTAGTTACCAGCTGGGGTTAAACCACAACAGACTAACAGCCAGAAACACAGGAGGTAAGACAGAAGTTACCTGGGAGGAAGCAACTGCTGGCTTCAGGTTGTTGTGAAAATTTTTCGAGCATTTTGAAGAAGTCTTCCTACTGATTTGCCCTGCTCTGGATAGTTGGAGTCAGAAAGCTGTTAAAGGCAAATGACAACGAAAGGAAAAGAGTTTATTGCTGACCTCTCACATAACAGAGAATGTTGAGAACTAAAAACATGGACAGAGCCTATGGTGTCAGCTCTGTAACCAGGTAAGTTCCTGAAGTTTATTTGGTTTTATTTCCTCATAGTTTTCTCATTTAGTCTCCTGAACAAAAGGGTTAAACACAGAAGATGCTACTTAAAAGCCAAGATGAGTCCTTGTTAGGAGAAACTGAAAAGACAGGGATATCTGTACTGAGGAAAAGCAGTATATGTGGACACAAATAATTCCATGGAGCTGAATGTGTTTTGAAATCTCTGCTTTGGCTTTTAAGTGCTGGAAATAAAATAATTTTCCCTGAGTGGAGATGACTTTTTAATCATTTAAGAGGATCTGGTGAATGTTTAAGAGATTTGGTGAAAGCTAAGAGAGGTAGTCATGCTTACCTGTATGGGTTTAGGAAGGTATGGAAAAAATAATTCATGTTTTATCATATCCTGTATCATAATCATGGGCCTGATCTTTTAATGCTGCTAACCTGGTATTGCTGTCTACTTTGCTAAAGTCATTTGCTGCTAAATCACTCCTCTTGCTACTGTAGCTATTGTCCTTTATTGTCTTAAGACAACTATAGTTGTCTCCTTTAGCTTCTAAACAATACAGGTTGAGTATCATTGTTTGAAGACAATAAATCACTGTAGAGGTGTCTGAAATTGATACAGACCTTTCTTGCTGTGCCTATGTCCTTGATTTTTCCTTTGCCTTGTCCCACTCAAAACCTTTGATGGACACCTTGGAAGTTAGCTGTGTTTTGGTGCTCTCTTTAGTAATTGCTGTTGGTTTGTTCTGTGAAGCAAATTGTAGCTTCTTAGTGTGCTCTTGAAATTCGTGATTCATGGCCATGAACTGGCAGTCACCTTTTTCTGGATGCTTGCCTAAATATATAACATAACTCTACCATCACCAGCAGTGGTGGAGCAGTATATTTTTTACACACATCATCTCACAGTTCATTTTCTTAAATACATTTGTGATTCTGTGCAGGAGGGAAAGGAAAATGGCTCTTATTTTCCTCTGGCCCTCTCTGTCCTTGACTTAACTCAGTGAAAAGAGAGACCCTTGTCCTGTTGTCCTTCAGGGGATGTTCTCTCTTCTCTGTTCCCTAAGCTCCCCTCACTGACTTCTATGTTCTGGATGACTTTCCTTGTTTTTTTTGAACTCTGAAAATTGCTTTTTGTCATCCTCAGGAGGTGCTGTCCCTGTGCTACTGTGGGTCACGTGTCTGTGTGTCTTCATGTGCTGGGAGCTGCTGAGGCAGAGGGCTCTGGTTCCCCACTTTTGTTCAGTTTAATTGAGGTGTCTGGCAAGTGGCTCCTGTTTCATTCACGCCACCTGTAGTCCCTTCAGCTGGGAGGGCTGTGTCCCCTGGGGTGTGTGGTGAACTGTTTTTCATGAGGCAGGCGTGATGGAGAGGCAGCCTCCTGATCAAAGCCTGTTGCAAACATAGAAGTGACTCCAGTAAGATTGACAATGTAAGCATCCACTGGGCTTGATGTGGTTCCAGGGCTGAGCAGGTCTATTGCAGGGAATGGACAAGATGGGTGCAGTTTTTATGCAGGTCTGATGAATGCCTTGCAGCTAAAAATGATCCTCAGTGGATGTTGTTAATTGATTTTGTGTGACCGAAGTAATCAAAACTAATGTCAAACAAATCCCCAAATTTTACAAACAGTCCAAAAATCTGGAATTTGATTCAATCATCTTTAAGGAATGTTAAGGCTTTTTTTATTCTAATGTGTGCAGACTGGTCATTTTTTCTTAAGAGTTGGTTTGTGATTTCCCCTTTTCATCCGGCTGCTAAGGCATGAGTTGAAAAATCTGTATTCTCTTAATGATCCTGCCAGCTCATCTGAGACTCTAAATCTGTAAAGCTCAGAGGAGGCTGCTGTAGTTTAATTTTGAAGAAGTAAGCACTGTCACTTGCTCCAGATTGTAGACAGGAGTTAAGGTATCTCATAGCAGTGATAAAAACCTGCCACTTTCAGTTGTGTACTATAGTAAATAGAAAATGAGCTATAATTATATTACAGGCTTTCTTTGCTCAAAGAGTTTGGTTTATGTGGAGCGGTCCCTTGCTTAGACATGCTGAGAAGAGCACAGTTTGCCTTTGTAAAACATATTCTGATTTTCCTGTTGCAGCTTTCCCCAGTGTCCCTGTAACATGTAAAAACATTCTTTTTTATAAAGAAAAATGGTATGTATAACTTTCCCTTCCCCTTTCTCCTAAGAATAACTTTGAACTTCTTGGTCTGCTGTTCCTTTAGATTACTGAGCCAAGCTTAGAACAAGCAGGAAAATGAGACTTGATGTGTGTAGTGCTGCAGTAACACTTTACTATTTTTTTGGAGCGCTTGGTTCTTGGCAGGAGAGCAAGTTCTGTCTCATCTCTGAGCCCTTCACTTCTGCCTTCTGTTGATACTTTAGGGATTGGTAATCCTGAGTGTTTTCAGATATACATGTGGAGACTGAAAGATGGCTGCTGTCCCATCAGATATTTCTCCAAGTTTGTGGACCAGTCTCCTCAAGTCAAAATCACCATAGGCCATAGTGTTGGCAACAGCACTATTTAGAAACTGGATCCAAGCATGGCTTCATTTTGAACGTGATTCGGCCGATGGTTTGACTACAAACACTTTTCAAACCTCTCAAACACAGCTTGATCCCTCTGTCTGCTGGATTTGGGCCATGCTGTTTTCTCAAGCAGCACAGAAAGAAGCTACCTTGACCTACATGCTCTGGAGACTCAGAAATCCAGGAATTGGGTTTTTATCTTGTGCTAAGAGAGCAGTTCTGTAACGACTCTTTCATGGGGTAGCTTTTAATTGCAGTGTGGGGTTTCTTTGTACCCCTACTGCTAATGATTGGAATGGCTCTAATTCAGAATGCATTCTGGGTACTGGGGCCATTCAGTTTTCTGACCCAGTGTGTTGCTCTTGGTCTTTCAGGAATCACATCGTTGCCTCAGGCATCCCTGTGATTTCCCCAGGTCACAGGAGCAAGTTTGAACAGATAAAGTGGTAGATCTTTGGTTGAATTTGATCTTACACTGATAGAAAGCAGCTTACAATCAAAATATTAAACCACTAAACTCTCTAGAAATTGACCATCTTCAAAAAGATTCCTAGGAAGGCTCTGGGATGTCTAAAGGTTGGCAAGAGCACATACAGCAGTTTGAGCTGTCACCTGGAGGTGGGAACCTCGAGTTTGGGGACCCTGATTTGGCAGTGCATACTTTGAGTAAGGGGCCATCCACTCCCTGACAGGATCTGTTGGCACCATACAAACCCCAGATGAATCCATACTGTGAGTAATCAACAGAAGCAACAGAAAAAGGATCCATGTGTGTACAGTGGCAAGGGAAGGTTCACAGCCAGGTGTCCTTACCATCACTTGAGAAAGTACAGGAAATGCCCATTTCTGTGCCAGCAGCAGTGGGTGGGTGACAGGGGTGTGGCAGTGCCATTACACGGAACAATCCCAAGCATGGTCAGACCTGGAACTTTGCAGCTGAATGCGTGTGGAGGCTGGTCTTGCATGTGAGCATTTTGTTGGATAAAATGGGGGGAAAGGATCACCTGACCACACTACGAGTGATCTTGTTGTATTTGGTGTTTATTTTGCTGTTGTTTCAGAGTTGTCTGGGTGTTCTTGCACTGTTGTTCCTTCAATAGTAAGGTGGATAAAAGGATACGCAGAATATGTGGGCTTTCCTCTGTTTTTCTCCATGTTCTGGTCACCCCTTGTGTTTTGTAAAACATTACTGTGTTGGGAATTACCATGGCCTGACACAGGTGGGATATACAAGCAGCCCAGTCAAAATTCATTCTCTCTACAACTGTATCTGGAATGCCTGAAAAATGTGACATTGCCCATCACATAAACAGGAAGCAGCCCTTGTAAGGGACTGAGCGTATCTGAAAGCCTAATAACACTGTTAGTCATCTCCATCTGGGAACCCTTCAGTGCCACACAAGTTAGGAAAACGTGGTTGTGACTGGCTTCCACATGTGAGATGAATGGCGGGTACCAGATGTTGCCTCACACATTCGACTCTTTTTCTCTAAATTCCATCTGAGACACAGATGTTCTGTCTACAGCACTTGTGGGTGAAAGCCTGCACACGTGAAGGTTTTGGTGTTTGCGCGGGAACAAGGCTGGACCTGCACCACTGGGAAGCAGGGCTGAGGTTTCTCTGGTCATCTGAAGTTTCTGATGACAGTAAGCAGTAAAAACCAGAGAGGTAGCAAATCAAATCTGCAGTTGTCAGAGGTGGAATGCAGTGTACTTCTAAGTGCTGGCTAGTATGCCTGTGAAAGCTGGCCTCATTTCCTCAAAAAGAACACCATGGAATTTAGCAATAGACTGATGATATCCTACCTCTCAGTACTTGAAGCCTGCTCCCTCTGTCCACAGCATTTCTTCCTCTGTGCTTACAGAAGTTTGGAGAGCACAGTAAAAGGGCTGGTTGCTGAATAAAGCAGAGTATGAGTTCATGTGATACCATGAGAAGATACTTAGTGTATACCTGGAAAAACAAACAGTTGTGTGGGGGGGCATTTTAATTTCTGTTGTTTGGCACTTTTGAAGTATCCTGTTTATTTTTTGTGGGTTTTTAGAAATGTAGCTTCCAGACTCTATGTCTGAGATGGTTAACCTGGTATCGCTGGTTTGTTACTAAGGTACAAATAATAGAATTGGAAATTATTTAAAATTCCCATTTTTAGAGAAGGCAAATTCTGTAAGATAATATTCCTACTTTTAAGGAATAGTTTTGGTTGGGTTTTTGTGTTTTGTTTTTCCTGGAAAGCTGGATGAAAACAGGTGAGAAATTTAAGCCCTCATACCTGCAGAGGGGGAGTACAGGGATCTGCTTCACTTTCTTCCCTGCCACCTCCCCAAAATGAATTATTCTTCTGTATTTTTATGGGAGGAAAGGGAAAATCTGGAGGGACTTGCTCCATGTGGTTTCCCTCTGGCTAAAGATGACCCAGCCACAGGGAGAGATCTCACAATGGAACAGATGCTGTGTTCTTCAGATGAATTATGAATTTCAGCCTCTGAAAGGATCAGTCTAAAAGCCGGAGGGCTATGAGGAGAGGGAAAATAACTTTGAAAAACTAAAACGTCACTTTGGGTGCATAAAGATTTGCGAGGAATTCTTTCAGGAATGCTGCATTGGAAGCGTATTTGAGCCTTGTACATGTTCTGCACATGCAGAAGTGCAGTAAATTCTGGCCAGGTGAGGAGCTGGCTGCATCATGCAGCCTTTTAGGGGCGTATGGGATGGTCAGAAGGGCTTTGTGTAGGATTAAAGTAAAATTTAAAGGTATTTTGCAGCTTCCCTACATACTCTGTTCCACTTATTAATCACTTTTGTAGTTAGAATGTTTCTTCTACTATTTGGTTAAAATTTGCCTTTTTACCAAATGGGTTTGTTTTATAGTTATGTATTATGTCTATGTATTTTATATTGTCTTTTGCACTTGCCTTTAGTGATTGCCACTTCACTAGAAATACAATGGGTTTCCATCATGTTTTCCTGGGAATCCTGAGGTATTCATAACTTCATGATGCTTTCATAAGGCTCTTCTGAGAATTAGCAATGATTCTATGAAAAAGTTGGCCTAATCTCAGGACTCTTACATAATTGAGCTAAAAGTTTTAAATTTTATATCTCCTGGAAATTGATCATGTGGAATGTCCAGATTAGTGCTCAGAAAAGATTAAACTAATTGACAAAGAATATCCCCTTGGATTAAACTATTTTTTTGTTCTTGCCCTTTCTTTTTTTGACTGTTTCTCTGATACCTTTTAACACTAAAACTCCTAAGAGTGTTGTTTGCTAAGTATTCACTGTTCTTTTTAAACTAAGAGTTAAAGCATTTATCCAAGAAGCATCTGAGAGTTACTGTTTTAAAAAAATTGCCTTAAAGTGAGGAGGCAAAAGTTGGGTGGGACTTTTCATTTTGTCTTATTTCAATGGAAAAAAATGTACATGCTGTCATATTTTTCTTAGATCACAAGGAACAGAAAGAGTTTTCTTTTACAGGTCAGACTTTAAAATGTGGTCTTTGTTATTTAGAATGCATTAATTAAGAAAGTATGTGGTTAGATAACTAGGATTAGGTCTGTATTTGAAGTCTTCTTCCAGAAAAGCTGACCAAAGGGTTTTCAGAAGTAACCTTTGCTGAATTCCTTGCTGCCCTGCTGTCTGAGCCTCCGAGACACTGCAGTCATCAGTAACTAATGCAGGAGTGCTTGTGTGCATGGGGGCAGAATCAAGTGAGGAAACTGCTTGCTCACTAAGTTTTGTTCTAAAACATCATGGTAAATAAAATATGCTTTAAATTTAACTGAAAGGTTCAAACCTGGAGGTTTTGAAGCATGCGTAGATAGCTACTCTGAGGAAGAAGAGTTCAATTCCCTTTCTCTGCTTTGCAGAGAATAGGACAAGAAATAGCAGGCTTAAACTGCACAGAATAAAACTGCGTCTAATACTGGGGGCAGAGGGAAGAAATTTGTGTCAGTTAAGATGTTAAACACTAAGAAGTTATCTGGATAGGTTGTGGAGAGTTGGTCACTGGAGATTGTCAATGACAGGTTAGAAAAATGCATATTGGGAACAGCAAAGATCTTCTTGATGCTTTCTTGGATACTTTCTTGGATACTTTCCTGCTGTGCGCTGTGAGCATTTAGGGCTTGGTCTGAACTTCGAAGAGCTGAATTCTGTCAGAGATGTTGAGGATGCCTTTGTCACCCAAATATATTTTCATACCTACTGAGACATAGTGATTTAATATAAAGCAGGCAAAGCTATTTTCCCCCTCTTCTCCTTGTTCCATATGCCTGTGTAGTTAAAGATGAGTTGCAGCTAAAAAATGTATTGATTTGCACAGCTATCCTAGTAACAAACCTCACCTTCTGCTCAGGAGTGTGTTTAGTACGAGCATTTAACCATCATTGGGAATGCTGGAGTATGAATGCCTCGTACAAGACCATCTGGAAAAGAGCTTTTCCTCAAGCTTATCAATATTCCTAACAGGAACTACAGAGTCTTTGCTCTCACAGCAGCAAGACTGAAGAAGCAGTGACAGCTATAATGGCAGGGCACTAATGACTTTGGAGAAGTGTCGTGTAATTGGAAATGATACAAACACTGTCATTAAAACAGATTGTTGATGCCACCTTTATTCTTCTCATAGGCTTAGTTACAAGAATGGATTCACTCTAAGGACATGATATCAGAATTTTTATGCTTTCCTCAACTAGATGGGTAGATCATGAGGCTTTAACATATGAAGTGTTTTTTCAGAACACCAGCTAAAGGAAGTATGGATTTGAATGACTGCACACTTTTCCTTCACTGGAATAGGAGCACTGGGAAGGTGAAATGTCATTGACATGTGATTCTGAAACATGGAGTAAGAGCTGAGGGCTCTGACTTGAGCTCTAATTTTCTTGCATTTTTTGACTTGGTGTTAGCAAAAAATTCTTTATAGTTCAGTGTTCGGTTTAAAATGTGAGAAGACAAAATCAATATCCCTTCCCTTCAAGAAACATCTCATTCTGCAAGTAACTGCTGTTTTAATCCTTTCAGTCTCCACTCATTCTGTCTTTTTTAGAATAAGTACATACAAGAAGCAGCAGAAAGGGATGGTGATGGGGAAAGACTGCAACACAGGAGGCCTCCTAGAATACTTTCAATGCAACACTATCAATTTTTTGCTCATTCCATCCTTTTAGATTATTTTTAAAAACTAATGGGCTTGTAAGGCCTTCTGTCAGACCTCCACTATTGGTGACTGCACTCTCATTGACATACTCAGCATCTGTTTTAGTATCAGTTGCTTCATGAGAAGGCAGTAGCAGCAGGGATATGTTCTCTTGGAATAAATGGCAGACAGGGACAAGGGATGGGGTGTGCGTGTGTGTAACACAGACTTGTATTCGAGAGTTCCTATGTTAATTTTTTTAATGTTTCATCCACTGATGATTTGAATAGTCTGCCTCTGGCTGGGCAAGAGAGAGCATTCCTGGAAGTTCCTAGAAGTGAAGTATTCCTGGAAGTTTCCTTCCAGAAAAGGCAGAAAGCCTGAGTCTAGGCCAGACTAGAGACATGCAGATAGATACAAAACTAGAAATTTTGGACAGACCTAGATACAGTTTTTGGCATCTGACTGCTGCTGTTTCTTCCCACAGCACTGTGGGAAGGGACATCTAAAATGGCTGATAGATTAGCTTAAGTCAAATAAACAGCTGGGTTTTTAATGCTGAGAAACTGAAATGGAATAGCTGATCAGAAAAAAACCCCAAAACCTCAGTCTGTCCCCTTCCATACTAAAATTGCAGGACATCAAATAAATGCAGTTGAATCTGCTCTGAAAAGGATGAAGGACGCTAATAAACATAAGCCATCTGAGCTGTGAGTGCTGCAGATTTCTTGTCTTCATTCTAAACAATAAAACAAAATCTTTTAATATTAATGCAACAAGGCAACTATTCATATGTTTCCTATAAAGTTTTCTCTTTGTTTCCCACACTGATACTCTGAGCAGGTGTCTTAACACAGTAGCAGAATTTTGGTTAAAATGTATGCTTTGTATTTTGTTTCTGTTTTAGGTGGGGAAATAAGATGACATTTCTATGTAAGCCTTATGTTACACAGAGATCCCTGACTTGCTGCAGTGACCAGAGATAGGGCAACATCAAAATCTTGCTGGGAAGTCAGAAACTCGCTGTAAGGGAGTCCTAAAGAGGGTTACAGCCACTTGCTGCTAGTCTTCTGTGAGTAATTTTCCAAACCAAACCCCATGCTTGCAGAGAGGCTTTTGTACTTTACACTCTGAAGCCTCCTGGATGCACTCTCAATAAATGTTCAGTATGTTAAAGTTCCTCAGGTAGTTAAACTCTGCCGTGGCCAAACAGGGCAGATTTCCGATGGTGATGGTGAAGTGAATTCCCGTGTGTTCAGAATCCATCCGGGCTGTGTGACTCAACCATATAGCACTAGCTTCCCCTTCTGGCCAGACGAAGTAAGGGAAGCCTCATGGCGAGAGTCATGGGAATTATTTCTCCATTTTATTCCTCTGCACTAAAGATAAACGCAAATTTTCAGATAACAAATTAATGGCTAACTTCCAGTGGGGGGCGGGGAAGTGCAGGTGGAACATCTTTGATTCTTGCAACACAATATAATGATATATTGAAATGGGGTTGCTGCTTGAATGTAGAATTCTTTTCTAAACATGGACCTCTTTGGGAATACCAACTTCTGAACAAAAAGATTCCACATTTCCCTTCTGGACCTCTATCAGCTGGTCCTCGAAACAAATATTTTACTTCATTCCTTATGCTCTATGCTAATTTTTCCCCATGCAACTGCATCAGTTATGATTGCAGTGGGGGGTTTGTTGTTTGGACATCGTAGTTTTTTGCTTCCCTTTTTGTCTTATTTAAGGATTATTCTTTCATCTTAATTCTGTGGTACACTATCTTGTATCATTAGGCTAAGCTTTGTAAATGTAGGGTGAATGTGTTTGTTTACTTTGTGGTGTAAAGCAGTGACACACCGTATGATCCAACAGGCTTTTAAACACACCCTTTCTGAGTCAGTCAGCCTTTTAGAATGCTGTCGTGCTGTATTTCTGGATGGGTTGATCATACAACACTGAATCTTAGCAGAATCTTCCCTTTTGTCCTATTCACGCCCAGCTGCTACAGCTGCCTGGAAAACAGGACATTTAGCTCGCACACAATTTTGGATTGTAAGACCAAAGTCTTGCTTTTGTGAGCATGTTGGAGAGTAAGCAAGCAAATACCTGCACAACAGAGACTTCCAGCATGATAACCAGCACCCTGTGTTTAAGGCACTCGGGCGGTCTGCCAGAAACAGCCTTCCCTGTTCACACCACAGGTTTGGTCCCAGCTGGAAACACTTAGGTTTTCCTACATCTCAGTCTTGAATCCTGACTATCAGATTTACCATGGCCTTGGTCTTCCTTTTCATCTTGGCTGTGTCATCTTGGAACAGAGAATGTCTTGATATGTTTTGCTGCAATGTTATGTTCCTATAGCTAATTCTCCCCACTCACTCACTCCTACCAATTGTGGTTTTCACGTGCTAGTGAGGCACTCAGCGTGGGACAAAGAACTCTGAGCACCAATGCTGTTGGAGAGGCAGGGAAAAATGCCTGAGTGTATGAGAGATTTATGCTTTCACTCTCAATGTTCAAATTGTCTTCAGTGGTAAATTGAGTTATGCATTCACCATTGATTCCTTGCCCCAGTGGATGCTTCATCTTGTGAACTACAGTATTCACTTTTTGGTATATAAGACTCTGCTCATGTCAAACTGACTTAATAAACCTTTAGCACCTGGGCTGGAGGGAAGGAGGATTACATTTAGTCACTTGAAAGTCTCAGTCCTCTGCTCAGGACTGAGTTTTTGGCAACTACGGAACTTAAAAACTGCAGCCAATCTGGCCTTTTCCTAAGCACAAAGTAGCTGGGGATGAGGGTGTCTCAGCGAAGTCAGATGTCAGATTGTGTTATATTTTTTGTGTTTACTAATACGCTTGCTATGGTTTCATTGCTGTATTGAAAAAAAAACAGGAGGAGACAATTAATGATTTCCTTTTCAGCTGTGCAATAATGAACTACATGAGAAATATTTTGATACCATGAGTCATTGGTGGCCATGGAGAAGAACATACTCTTTAAGCCAAGCTTTTAAATACTTTTTTAATTGAAAGAAAAAGAAATAATATTTTACTGGCAAGTGACTTGCTCTTCCATGTTTATAATTTTAACAATGAATCAGTCTTGGAGAACATTATTTAACTGGATTTTACAACCAGTAGTAGTATATGAATAATGTTTGGGGGTTTTCTCTAGTAAATGTCTTTTGTTTCCTTTTTTTACAGAAAAAAATAGTTGCTTTTATAAGAAAAGGTAGTTTTACCTGTCCCCTTTAAAAATCACTTCACATCAGGCAGTTCATCATTAACAATTAAAAAATTTGTGCATAAGTAGTAGAAAACTTGTCTGTAATGGCTGATGTAATTTCTCACTAATGTGCAATCACTGCTCTGTTTGTACCAACAAGGAAATGTTGACGTCACTGCTCTAAGGTTTTGTGAAGAAAGTTCAGCTCCCTTGTTTATAAAAATGTTACACAAATACAAACCATAATTATTTAAGATAATTTTTCCTTCTGCTTTCTTCAGATGCTCTCTTGTAGGTCTCAGCCAAAGCTCAAAGAGCAAATTTCTTTTTCCAGGCTTTCAAGCTCCAGCAGCCCTGACAGCCTTATGGCTCCTCACCAGCACAGGTACAGAGAATCTGCTCAGCCATGGAGTTGTCACCTGTGTGTAGGTGGCAGATGCTGGGAAGCTGTGGAAAGGCTGTTTTCTCCACACCTAGCCAGGCAGCTGTCCTGCTGCTCTGTCCTGGCCTTTGTAGAAAAACCTTGGGATGCTCACAGACAGCAAACACCTGTTGGTGTAGCAGTTGCAGAGCTTTTGGGGAGATGGGACTTTTTTCTGGTATTTCCTTACCTGAGTCGCGATTGAGGCCTGGGCTCAAGTTGCATTTCAACAGGCAAACTTTCAGCCGTGTATATGCTTTCTAGTGATTTTATTTCAGGTGTCCAATTATCTTTTAAGAAAAGGCAGGAGGTATATTTTGTCTAGAGTGCTAAGACTGTCCTTGAAAGGCTCAGCCTTTCTTCTTGAAAGGAAGGCTGTAATCAGCAGTTACCTTGTTTTGTGTTTTGCTGTAAAGAGGAGGTTGGATCAAACTTCTCTGCTTCTGTGAAAACTGAAATGAATTGAGGGGTGCCTTCTGAAATAAAGGGCAAATGGTCATTTGGTCACCACTGTAGTTTCAGTTTGTACCATGGCAGGGGCTATGGTTTTGTATTGACCTTTATAGCACATTGCTGTAAAGAAATGTCTATGACTATATTAAATATGTATTAATTATGTGCACAAAGGTTACTTTGGGGTTTCTTAAAGAGGAGGTGAATAGAGCAAGGCAATCAGTGTTGCCAGAGAAAGAAAGAATGAACTAATCCAACTAAAACGCCAAGGGGAAGCCAGTTAGATGGAATGTAAATTTGCATGGTTGAATTTAATGTTGATGGTTGATGGTTGATTCTAAGTAATATACTATTTCTGCTGTGAGAAGTTACAGGAGGGTCTTTTGTAATGATCTGGATTTGGTTGCACATTTTGCCTGAATATCTGTGCCTCCCTACACCTTTAGATCGTGGCATGAGATTTGTAACACTTTACAGGATGTTTGATTTAGTACTGGCTCAGAAGGAAGACTGCTATTTCATCAGTTACCAGCAGTACCCTTTTCTTTAACACTGGGACAAATTCGCAGCAAGGAGGTTAAAACAGATAATTTTCTTAAATCTTGTCCAAGTTTGCAGATAGTGATGGAATAACTATGGGGTGTGCATTTTTACTCTTCTGACACCCTTGGGGAAAAGAAGCAAAGAGAACACAGAATAAGAGTTAAATTTTAAATAAATAAATAAAAAAATCCACAAACACCCTCCCCCGACCCCAAATTTGAAAGATAATTTTTAAGAAAAAGGAGAAACAGAGCCTGATGCAGAAAGCTACTGAATTACCCTCCTCAATAGCTCAGCAACATTGTTAAGTAAATTAATGATGAATGCATAAAGAATACAGAAGCCAAAAGAAATCTGTATGTTGGAGATCAGAAAGCACGAATACAGTGAGTCTAACCAAAATTTATTGAGCTGTGTGTAATAACAACCAAAAACCCCCCTCTTTAGTTGCATACATTAAAAGACCATAGGAGAAACACAAGAACACTGTATAGTATGGCAGGATGTAGATTAAGAAGACTCTAGATATGATCCAGCCTCTAAGGGAGTATTTTGCCTATTTTGAATGAGGTTAGAGTAAAAGAAAATCAGAGGTGGTAGAAGAGTACATAGCTCTAGGAGACCTATCTAATCTCTGATATATGAAAGACTGTTGAAAGAAAGGGTGTATATAATTGACAAGGCAATAGGAAGTCTTCCTCTCATATCTGGCATTTGGAGACTGTAGTCTCTTACTGGTGAAAAGCAAACTTGTTGAATAACAGAGTTGGGGGGAAAGGGGAACAAAAAAGATGACTTGAACAATTTGGAGTTCCAGATCTCACCAGTGTGCAAAGTCTTGAAAATAGTTCTTGCAGGAAGATGACTCTACAGCACATTCATGCCTGTTTGTGGCCATATCAGATTGGCAGTACAGCTGATGGGCTGTATAAAAGAGCAGCAGTTTTGTTCTGAACTGCTGAGTGCACACTTTAATCCCACTCCTATTATTCCTGTCCACGAGGTTATCATAGAGAACTGAACAATCCCCTCTGTTTTTCAGCATTGATGAAATGTGCAATTTTGCACGCCTGTTCATCGAGGTCACTGACAAAAGTACTCAAGTTGGGACAACACAAAGGGGCATAAACTGAAGGATCAATTAAGCAGTAGTAGAATGTTTTTTTTTGTTGCTTCTGCTGTTATTAAAATAACAGTGGGGATGTGCTACCTAGGTGTAAGCACAAAGCTTAAAAAGCTTATTAATGAAGAGATTATAGTGATCCATGCTAACTCTGTTGAATAAAGACCTGGTTAAACAGAAAGACCTCACAAGGCTATTTTGAAATGGAACTTCTTGTCTCTTTCTGCCGTGGTTTCATGCCATGCTGATAGGGACACAAAATTGCTTATTTTCTTAGCACTGAAGTCTTCAGTTCTCTGTGTACCATCATCTGGACCGGAATAACAGCATGAAATTAAATCGTGCATTCAGCAGTTCAGAACAAAACTTTTGCAATTTAGTAGTCTGTGTAATTTGCACTACCCATGTGATGACATGGTGAAAAAGTCTTTGCAGGACAGTGCAAGGCACTGGGAACAGCTCAGCCAGTGGATTCTCTGCATTTACATTTATTGCAAAGAGATCTGTGTACTTTAACAAGATGGGCAGAAAAAGGGTGGTGGGATGACTGAAGAAATAGTTAAAAAAAAAAAAATTAAAGAAGCGAAACAAACCCTGCCTCACAATAAACCAACATTCCACGACAAGAAACTTTAAAGAGGAGGTTTAATAAGGCTGAAAATAAACGTGGTTTAATAAGCACAAGTGGGGACTTAAGCATTTTTTCCTCCCTTCCTGGTGTATGAAACGAAGTGGGAGGACTAGTAAATCACCATGCACGGATTCAGAGTGGATGCTTCTAAATCAGGAGAGAAGATTTGAAACATCCTTCACTGTAAGGCCAGGCAGGGAGACTGTGACTCCACGGCCACGGAAGTTTGAGTACTCATGGAATGGCCACCACACCTGAGCCTTGAGGCCACCACCTCTCGCTTTGGGGGGCCCGGGACATGGCGGGGTAGCTCCTTGCCCTTCGGCACCCCCCTCTAGGCCCTGCTCGCCCCTTTCCCGGCCCTGCTCGCCCCTTTCCTGCGGGGCAGCGGGTTCCGGCTCAGCCTGAGGGCGTCACTTCCCGGGGCGGAGCGGGCGGCTCCGGTAGGTGCCGGGAATGGCGGGCCGCGGCCGGGCCTGGCGGGCAGCGGCGGCTTTCCCCGTGCCCTCATCCCCTCAGCGGCCGCCCCGGGCGGAGGCGGCGGAGCGGGAGCAGGGCTGGGGCTGCCCGGGCGCCTCGGGGAGGCTTCAGCTCCTCCTGTTTATTTCTGAATGCTCTTGTGTCTGAACTCCCCACACCCCTTTTTTTTTTTCCCTCTTTCTGATTGAAATAAGTGCAAATATGCCGTCTCCCGAATAATTGTTAAAAACAGCCCTAAAAATGGCCCGTCAAACTAGAATATACCGCCATTTCCATAAGCGTAAGGACTGATTGTTCCTGGATTTGTAGTGTGCTGTGTGTCCTCTCAGAGGCTTATTTGAAAGTATTTTTTGGTTATTTCCTTTTATAAAGTACGATAATAAAAAGATGCTGTGCTTTTTATTCTATAGCGTGTTTTTATTGTGTCTTAACGGGAAAAGGAGACTGACTATTCAAGGCAGCAGGTACAGATAAAAGCTGATGATCATGGGTGTACATAAATTTACTTTGAGTCCTCGCAAATGTTTTGAGGAAAGTAAAAATGTTTTTCCTTCTCTTTAGGGTGTCTGCAAACAGAAGTGAACTGACAACTGGTACTTTTTAGTTCCAAACAAGATGAAGATCCCCTCTTTGCTGCTGAGATTCCCTCCTTGTTATTTCTCCAGAAGAACTTACTTCATGAACTTCCGCTTCACTTCCCGAGCAGGTTTCCTGGGCGTTGAATCTCTTGGGCCAGCGCACCGCTGTCATACGAAATGGATTTGTTCATCAAATGGTTTGAGGAGAGAGCTGGGCCAGCAAGCAGCCCCTGAGCAGCAAGCAGAGGGACTTTCTGACCGGGAGCAGAGACTTGTAGACAGACTTTACCATGGGCTAATCCAGGGTCATAGAGCCTGTTTAGCTGAAGCCATTACGCTTATAGAATCAACTCAGAGTAGGAAGAAGAAAGTAGCCCAGGTGCTCCTTCAGAAGGTATTATCCTACCACAGGGAACAAGAAAAGTTAAATCAAGGAAAACCACTTGCCTTTAGAGTGGGTTAGTCCTTTTATGTCTTGTCTAGTAGTTGCTTACATGTAATTACTGTCCTCACCTTTTGTTATCACTGTTGTTTATGGTCTGTAGTCTTGGATTGTTATTTTTTTGTGGTTTGTAACCAATCTAGATTACTTTTGTTGTCCAGTGGAATTATGGCTTGAGATGAGAAATGCTTTTGAAAATGCTTTAGAAATTATTATTGCTTCTTGGGAGTATGTTATTCAGGGTGGGTTCTGTAATCATTATAAGGTGAAAGATTAGTTAGTTTGCAGATTGACGCAGATCTTATCTACACTTAGGGAAAAGTGTACTCAAGCAGACCTGGTCTTTTCCCAAAGAAGGTGTTTTCATGAACACTTCCTGAATCCCCTTTTTAGTCTACAGAAGGAAAAACATACACCTTCCTGTTTTATGGCCCTCTGTTAAGCAGCCTACTTTTCAGCTGAAGGAGACTTGAACCTGCTTCTCTGGGAAGCTGTAAAATATTTTTCCCTTACAAAGAGGTGGACTGCTAACATGTGTCATGCCCAGCTGTCATCTCTCTTGTCTGTACAAAGGTAGTAAGAACAAGAACTGGGGCATGGGAGTGAGAAAAGTTTGGTGCTAATCTTAGTTTGTGAGCTTTGACATGCAAATAAATGGCCTCGTTTCTTTGAAAGAGCAGCCCTTCAAGGTAAGGGCTTGCTTTTACTTTTGGAGTGTTTCTTTTATAGTAAATCTGAAAAATCCAGTTGTAATATATAACATTTTGAAAGTGCTGAAGGATAAGTCATACAGTATAAGTCACACAGTATAAGTAATTTTATTTGGGGGGGAGGAAATAGATGTGGATAAACCCAATGTTACGTTGGTGTCAATAGGATGAGGGGTGGTGAAGTGCTGCTGTGTTGCCAAGCTCCTATTTTGTTTTGGCATAGCTTTTATTTGCTTTTGTTGTGATGCTGTGTTAAAGTATGAATTGTTATCAACATAGATGTTGATAGTATTCATAAAATGTATTATTTATTTGACTAACAAAATGTTTTTTTCTTCCTAATTTGATTATTTAGGGTTGTCTGGTCCTCCTGGTGCTGGAAAATCGACCTTCATAGAGTGCTTTGGGAAAATGCTTACAGAAAGAAAACACAAAGTGTCTGTGTTGGCTGTAGATCCTTCCTCTAGTACAAGTGGTGGTGAGTGTAAATTAAAGTTTGAGTCAAGTTTCTAATACCTTGTCAATTACAGAAGTATCTCTTTGGGCCAAGTGGTGCCTATAACAGTAAAATATAAAATAAATCAAGTTTTCATATTTTTTCCTATGTGATACAAATTTGGGAAATAGGTGTCAGTGTTGTAATTCTTTCAGATTTGCTCTTTTCCAGTGTTCAAATGTTGCCTTACAATTTTTTTTCTACATTTGATTTTTTTTGAAATTGTGCAGGATTACTGATGACAGGCTATACTGATGATCTGTAACTCTCCAATAAAAAATTGTAGGGAAATTACAAGCTGACTATGCCTGATTTGTGGTATCTCTAATACAAATAATACAATCTTGATTTTGATGTTTTTTGTAAGGGGCAGCTGCAAGACAGCATCATTATTTTTTCCAGCTTCTGTGCTGCTAGAGGTGTGTAACTATTTATAAAGAAATAACTAGAACATTGCAATGACGTGGAGCTAAGACAGACTGCGTTCTTTAATGCATGCCTTCAGGATGCATCAGTAGAATAGCAAAATGTGGCAGCAAGACTGCACCAGTTGGAAGAACTGAGCATCTCTCATCTCTTGGAGTGTGCGTCAAGTGCGTAGATCTCGCTGAATCTGATTTGCAGTTTGAGGAGAAGGAAGGCAGGGACACGTGTCAGCTCTCTTAAAACATCCAGCATCAAGGCGTGTCAGAATCATAATGCAGAGATTTGTCCCTTTGGACAGGAACAGACAAGTATCAGCTGAGTGGCCTGGTGTGTATAGGCTTCAAAAAGCCATTCAGGAGTTGTAGAATTCATTCTGACCTAGCACAAATTCTTCGTGTTTGGTAGCAGAAAGGTCTGCCTGTCAGGCCTTTCCAGCTTCTGAGAAGAACTAGACAGTAGCTTCCTAGTCCTCAGCTAAGTCTTGAGCAACTACAACTAGGATATTCTTATTTGGCTGACTTTGTACAAGAGATCTGTCTTTCCTCAGTCATTTATTGGTGCGATGGGGGGAGAAGGGGGAGTTTGGCTGTGTTGCACTTCTGAAATAATTTAACATTAAGGTTCCCTACTGGGTGATAAAACACGGATGACTGAGTTGTCAAGAGACATGAATGCATACATCAGGCCATCTCCAACCCGTGGGACACTGGGAGGTGTCACAAGGACCACAAATGAAGCCATTCTGCTCTGTGAAGGAGGAGGCTACGATGTTGTTCTTGTGGAAACAGTAGGTATGTGCTTAGGGTTTGCTTTGATTGTCCTGTTGTGGTATGAACATAAGGTGTGCTAATAATTGCATACCTCCTGCCTTGATTTTGCGCATGTTTTCGTACATGGTCACTTGTTGAACATGAATGCTCATTCTGTCTTATTTTCTAGTCCCGTATGTCTTTCACTAAACTGTTGTGTTTCCTGTTGTCTTTGTTTTGTTAGTGGGATTTTTTTGTGGGGCAGTGCTGTGATCTGTCATAATTACTGTCATTAATGTGACTGAAAGTTTGTAGTAAATGATAAATTCTGAATTTAATTTTTAGGTGTGGGCCAGTCAGAATTTGCTGTGGCTGATATGGTTGATATGTTTGTATTACTGCTACCACCTGCGGGTGGAGATGAATTACAGGTATTTTTCAGTTTCTCTTATTGGTTACTACCTGGGACTAGAAAGAGAAACTTAAATTCAGCATGTAGAATCTATGCAGAAAGTCCATATCAATAGTGTTTTGTCCATTATACTGTTATTATTAAGTATTTTTAGTGTCATCCACATACTGCACAGTTAAGCTCCCTTTTTCATTTTAAAAGTATTAGGATGTAAACTTTTGATACTCTGTGGCTTAACTTTGACATGTTTACTAGTTATGTATATTTTTGGGGAGAAAACGAGAAACTACCAAAGCATCTTGACCTGCTTTTTGTGATGAATCAGCGCGTCACAGCCCCTCTGGGTACTCCTGATTTCTGTCCCTGTTGCATGTAGGGCATCAAACGGGGCATCATTGAGATGGCAGATCTGGTTGCTATCAATAAGGCTGATGGTGATTTACTTGTGCCTGCCCGGAGAATCCAGGCTGAGTACATCAGTGCTATGAAGCTGCTTCGCAAGCGTTCAAAGGTTTGGAGGCCAAAGGTTTGTGGACTTCCTTGTGTTTTGTGGGGCTCTTTGGTTTTGTTTGGGTTTTGGTGATGTGTTTGGGAGTCTTTTGTGTTCCCCCCTGCCCAGAAAATGTACTGAATGAGTTAAGATTGGTATCTTCACATCTAGCTGTCCTAGTCTCCCTGGACTCTTTTTAAAAATTGCAGTTGGTTGTTTAGTCTCAGTGTGCTGGAGAGGTGATTGCTGCTGTCTGTGCCTCACCTCTGATCTCAAGGTGTGCCACATGAAACACTGCAAAGCCAGTCCTCCTCCCCAGGACTCCTGCCCTGAGCTACAACCTCTACACTAGCAGAGCTATTACTGACATCAGAAGTGGTGCAAACTTTACTTGCTTTTTGTAAACTGTGCATATCTAAAAATGTCCCTTGATTTACTTCTCCCTCCATTATAACTCTGAAGCCTGTGATTATCTTTGTTCTTTCACTAGGTCATGTGTTTCCTTTATTGCTTTAATTTTATTTCGTTTCTCACATAATGAAAACGTCTAGATAATTGGAATTTTCATCCTGTGGGTCTTCAGTTTTAATGCTGTATTTAATCTACTAAAAAGCTTTGGTGGATTTCTAAGGAGAAGATTCAGTAGTAGTTTTTAATATGTGTATATCAAATAAGCACACACACACTCTCTCACTTCCTTTATAAATAAACTATCTGTAAAGGAGGTTTGTTCTACCCTGGTATTGAAATTGACCCATTAAGCTGAGTTTAAATCAGCTGGGCTGCCTGAGGATTAGCCTTTCTCTTGTAAGTGTGGAAAAGGAGAGAAGTTTTTTTTTAAAAAAAACAGGCTGTTCAATTTGAAAGACTGTGCTGGATGTCTGAAATATTATTGGCAAAATTAATTCCTGGTCAGGAAAGCAAAGGCAAAAAAACCAGTCAAAATACCTTGTTTCTGGCATATTTAAAGGGCAAAAGAATAGCCACCAGAATATGCACTTAACTCTACAGAAAAGTAAAAGAGCAATAATATACCTTTTAGCTGAAGGACTTATTAAAAATTATTCTCATAACAAGCAGCTGGACAAATATCCCAAATAGTATGGACCTCAGGGTCTACTTCTAGGTAGTAGAATCCCAAATATTTGGGGGGGTGTGGAGGGAAAGGCACAGAAATGCTTAGAGCCTCATGAAGCGAGTCTTGAAGGAAGCTTCCCTCGCACATTTCTTAATTTCCATGCAGTCTACCTGTGACTGATGCCTCAAGGCCAGCAGCTAACTTGGCTTTAACAATTCCTCTGGATCCAACAGGTAATGCGCATCTCTGCCAAAACCGGGGAGGGGATCTCGGATATGTGGGACAAAATGACCGAGTTCCGTGACCTCATGCTCACGAGCGGCGAGCTGCTTGCCAAACGGCGGAAACAGCAGAAAGTGTGGATGTGGAACCTCATCCAGGAAAACATGCTGGAGCATTTCCGGAGTCACTTGGCAGTCAAGGATAAGATCCCACTTCTGGAAGAAAAAGTTCTTAAAGGAGTCTTGTCTCCTGGGCTGGCAGCAGACCTGCTGCTGAAGGCATTCAAAGATGGTCTCTAAGCAATGTTTTCTACTCTGTTCTTGATAAGTGCTTTATGTAAACGTGAACATTAAATACGCTTTTTCTATGTGTGGATTCAGATGTTTTGCTGCAGCAGACATAAACAGAAAACCTATCCAGTACCCTGCGAAAGAATTCTGTTGGATTCTGTATGTACAGTGATTATCACAAATCCAAACACTCAGTAAGAGATTACTACACACTGTATTGGAAAAAAAGAAATTTCCAAATCTTCTATTTGTACATGCCATAGATCTGTTGATAAAAACTGGATGCCCATGTAAAATGATTGGGTTTGGGAGGGCAGGAGAGTGAGGTTTGTGGTGGTGCAGGTTTTGATTCTGGTTGTGGGGTCATCTCAGAGCAGTTGACACTGCAGCTTTCCATTCTAATATAGCAGCAGCTGTTGCCAGAATGGATTGCATTTTCTTTCCTCACCTTGAGTGACAGCAAGAACATTGGACTGCCTGACAGCACCAGACCACAGCCTTAGTTTTAAATAAATTGTATGCATATAAATAGAACACAGTGGTGTTTGGTCCCTCTTTGGAAGCTGTAGTTAGTTACTACATACTGTACAGTAGGAGAAGGGAATTTTAACCATCCCGGTTCCAAAATAGAGGTTTTATTAAAAAGCAAAATGTAGTTAGACTTTTTTTACATGCAGACATCAGATGGAACAAATGTTACCCATGACGTTTTAATAGCAAATGTCTTTATACTAGAATAATTTATCTCTAAAAATAATGTTTTGTGGTTTTCTGATCTGACTTAGGTTTTTTGGATTAGAAAAAAATTGCCAGTTGTGTTTGGTATTTTTTCTTTATCTCTTGCAGAAGACAGGACTACTTCCAACCAAAAGCACCTTTACTTTTTATTTTCCCTTGAGAAAATCTGGAAGAAACATTTTCCTGATCCGAGATCTAGAAAGCAGAGCTCATTTGGTACCCACTAAAGAATAAAGTGGAAAAGTGCTGATTTTTGGAGACCTGACAGTAAAACAGGAGAATTTGTGAGCCTGTTGGTGCTTAGATAAATTAATTTTTAAAGGAGTATATTGGAAGTGATGATTTTTACAGTGTTGATTTTCTGGACATGTACATAAAAGGTATGGTGACTTTAGCTCTATTTCACCTGTTTGGCTTCTGGCAACCCAGTTCCAATATAGCAGTGAATTGGGTTACTTAAATCCTCTTTTTACCTTCATGGTGTTTGTTTTCGTTTGGGTTTTTTTCCCCTCAAAATATTTTTTTCTCTTCTTTCCCCTTGTCCCAGTTGTTATATTGTGATCCCAACTTTTTCCTGCTTGGCACTGTTTGCAGTGAAATACTAAGGAAGGGCACTGTGGTGTTTTGGGGGCCATACAGCTGAGGCATTTCTTTGGTAAGAAAGTTTGCACTGGGGTAGCTGGTGTTAGTGGTTTCCACCACCTAAATTGTCAGAACTTTGGAGCTCTTGACCACTTACTCCTGTTTCTTAATGCTACTTTGGGATTGCTGCAATCAGTTACAAAGAAGCAGCTGAAGGAATGTATGGAGTGGCAGAAGCACAGTGACTTTGTTATGAATTGTGAGAGAAATGCAGTGCTTACAGTTTCTTTTTTATTTAAACAACCTCTCTTGAATATGACAGAGTGTGCCCCAAACCAAAAGCAACATCTTGTGTCCTTTGAGTCCTTTCAGCTTTAAATACTCACTGTATTTTATGGTACCTTGTAGAAGAAATGACAGGTGGGAAATGAATTAATGAGAGCAGCAGCATTTTAACCAGTGAGTTCTCAACTTTTTGATAGTCCATTTGTTTCAGGTGGCAGTTTTTGAGGTGACCTCATTTGTGTTTATCTGTTAGATCAAACCCTTATTATGGTCATTACTTCTTCTGTCAGGGACTGCTGTTTTCCTTCTGTTATACATGAGCTGCCAAGCAAGTAAAAGAGAACCTGCAGCTTTGTTTAAATGACACCTGCTCAAGCAGAATATGTTTTACAGCTTCTTCAGTATTTTTTTTCTGGATGCAGGTCTGCTGATCCACTCAAGCCGTAGGCTATCATTGTTTTCTCATTTTGTTGCTTCTTTTATAATATTGTTAATTTACAAATGAACTCTTAGCAGAAGTGCAATGGCTTAAGCAGGTTCTTCAGACTGCATTTTCCTCTTAAAGCAGAGCATTAAATGAAAATCTGATTTGCCTTCTTTATGTGTTCAGTTATGCCTCATGCTTCAGTAGATGGAGAAATATCCTTATATTGAAAGGAGTCTTTGGAAATGAAACAGTAAATGAGGGTCCCTGTTTTGTTTTTCAGTGATTCCCCTACCAAACTGAAAAGCTGTCCTGTGCAAACTGTGAACTGAGCCTTCCATGGGGTAATGAAATCGTTTGTTTTACAGCCTTGTAAAATTTTGCTGTGGTGTGTTTTGGAGTCGACTGCTGTTTGATTAATTGTGCAGTTTTGTTTGTGTTCTTGTGGGCTGGGCAGATGCATTGTCTTCAGAGGGACTGCAGAGCTTCAGCTGGTCGGCTACAACTGCACAAACAATCCACTATGTCCCAGGATAGGGAAGAACGTTTCCAGATCATCATTTTTACCTCTGTGGGATTAACTTGGCTAAAATGCATTAAAATATTGTTATTCAAGTAAACAGGCTTCTGAAAAAAGATAGTAAACAAATCTGTTGAGTAGGATGTTGACATATTCTTAGTTTCTGGAGTTGTCAAGCTGTTCTCATGTTAACACTTAAACCCACAGCTATTGCAGAACAGTATGGGAAAATAATACAACTTCATGAGAAGCCAATAGCAAGATGAAGTTTGTAGCTGGAGGTATGACAAAACTGTTAGACAAATGAGTATGGGAGGTAAGGAATAAATTGTTTAGATACACAAAGTCATTTCCTACAGTCTTGCAGTTGTCTGTAAGTGTGAAACTTTTCCCCAGGTCCCTGTGTAATAGATGTTGCTGGTGTTTCACAGCTGGAAAAAACAAGTGTGGTGAGATCAAGTGATTTACCCAGGACTCTGAAACAGGCCAGAGAGTGTAAGGGTTACAGTTCAATAGTCTTTACTCTGAGCCCCACGTATATTTACAGCCACGTTACTTAAGGTTGAAAAAATGCTCTTAGCAAGTTCATGCTCTTAATGTGACTTATTCCTTTCATATCTAATCTCTCTGTTTTCAGTGACAGGACCCAGTGACCCCTTCTTGACTACTGTTCTGTTGTAATGTCCTGCTTTAAGTAATAAAAAACTTTCCTTTGATATCTAATCTGCCCTCGCCTTCTGTAAATGCATTACTTCCTGTTGTGCATGCTGCTTCAGCCTTTATGTTCTCCTCACATATATTGCTTATTTGTGAAATCTGCAATGTTTTGACTGTTTGAGATTTTGGGGCATGGGAGTTGAGTAAAGCTAAAGAATACAAAGGAATTTTTTTTTTTTTTTAACTTCCTAAAGTTTTCTTTCATAATGTGACAAGATTCAATTACTGACTTGCTCTGTACTGGTGCAAACATCCTTATTTCCCCTTTTTATTTTCCTTGCTCTGAGTGCTGTGTTGCTCCCCCTTGGATACACAGTCAATAAGTAACATACTCCATGAGTTAAAATGAGAAAAACATTTTTACAGAGCTTAGTGCTTCTGTAACTATTCCAGCTGGACTGTTCTCAAACATTTATAATTTGATGAAAGGTTGAACAAAAAGTTGATAAAGAATGTATTTAAGGAAACATTAGTGTGTTCCCCTGAAGAGCTGGACAGTCATCAGTGCACAGACTGACTAGCAACAGGATTCCTCTTCTGAAAACCAGTTCAGCTACTCCACAGTCATATTCCTTAGATTTTATTTAAAAGTAACCCACCCAGCTCATAGTGGAACATTACCAGCATTTGTAAATTGAGAATAAAAATTTCAAAATTAAAAACTCAGAAGCAATTAGAGTACATACTTAGAATGGAAGGATGGCAGACATACTGTTTCCTCCCTAAGGTGTGGTTCAGCTGACGAACAAGGAAGGAAAAGAGAAGCTGACATTCATGACTGTATGGAGAAGGTACATTATGGAGCAGCAAGAGGAATGTATATTTTTCTCTATTTTTCCTCCCATGGGAGTGTAAGATTTATCTTGGATAATTCACTTTGAAGCCACAGAAACTGATGTGATCGACAGTGTTTGCTGTGTGAGGCTTACAAAAATTATAAATTCAACTCCTGTTCCTACCTTTTGGATTTGTATATTGCATGGGACCATGTGACACTTGTCCTTTGGTGCTAGGTGGGTTTGTTTGTAATTGTGCTCTAAGTGGAGAATAGTTAGAAGTTCTTGTAGTTTGAGTAAAAGATTGTTTACTTGTAACAAAGCTTTATCTTTCAGAATGCATGACAAAATTCCTGTATTTTTTCTTAAAATACTGTGGCAAAGGGAGTTCCCGCTCTGTGTTACTGTCTTCATTTCCTCTTACATCTCTTCCACTGGTAGAGTAGCCTATAAAAGCTTTAGTTATGCACCTTTTAACATGACTCAAATATTCATGAAGTTAATCAGGGACTGACAACACTTCTGCTTTGTTTCTTCAATTGAAAGTGACCACTACAACCTAAAGATTACAACCTATGAGAAGCCAAAGGCTATTACAGCTTCAGAGGCCTGGGCTGACCTGCCCTGTGCAGGCTGCAATGGCTGGGGATGCAGAATGTGTGCCTAATGAGAAGCTGCTGCACGAGCTGTGTGGCTGGGAGCAGTGCACACTCACACTGCTAAAGGTTTTCTCCTGGCCCCGAATCTGTGATCCTGTTTGTAGTTCTCTAATTGCAACCAGCAGAAGACAAGGGTGATGTTGGTTTTTATGACTTGTTGCTTAGCAGCGTTGATCAACAAAAGTACAACCTTTTCTTTTGCTGTAACCTTGGTGAACTCGGGCTTGGACGGAGCTCACCAGAGGAGAACAAGGGTTTCTGAAGCCGTGTGAAACTCCTGTGCTGTGCCTTGTTAGCAGCGTCTGAGGGAAAGCATCTCTTCTTGACCTCTCGCTTACCTTTGCCCTTTACTCCTCTTTCTCTCTCTCATCAAATGTTAGAAGAAAGCAGGCACCGTCCTAGGAAGATTTGGAGGATGGGAAATACAGGGACAAGTCAACTATACTAAGATGTATCCTGCCTCTTTTCAGGAAAAGGAGCTAAGCTGGTTCCCAGACTGTGATGTCAGACCCTCCTCTCATGGAAGGAGAAAGACTTCAGCCAGCACAGTAAGGTCTATTCTTATTTAGAGAAGCTTTCCTAGTATTTCGAAGTAGGAAAAATAATCCATAGAGGAAAGGGAAATTAGGGCACTAAGAATTTCCTAGTTTATGTCTTTCACAAACTGAACCAGAAGGGTTATTGAACGTGGTCGAAAGTGATTGAGGGTCTGCACTGAATGTGTGCCTTTATCTGATCAAATCTGCAAAACCTGTAAAATAAGAGCAAGGAGTAAGTTGCTTGTTTCACCTTAACTCTAAACTGTAAATTGTTAGTCTGGCTAGACAAGGATTCTTTAGTGACACCAGAAGCTGCAACAATTAATGTGCCTTACGACATCAGAAGATTAGACCAGGAGCTTTTACTGTTGCTCAGATGCTTGTTTTTTACACCTAGTTCTGAGTAAGAAACAGCTGAGTATTTGTATACTTTTTCTGCCAGAAATGTTGTTATCCTGAGCCACCTTTATGCTCATGGTCAGTGTACCTTGTCAGTGTGGTGGTTTTCTCCTTTCCACCCTGTCACCTTCAGCACTGACTTCTCCCCTCTATTCATTGGTAGCTTTTCAGAGCACTACAGGTCAATGTGTTAAAAGGTCAGCATGTGTTTCACAAGCCTGTTATGCTCTGCTGTCCCTCCTCTTCTGAAGTTTAAAGAGAAACTCTGCTGTTCAGTTATCCCAATCCTGTAAAATTCATGGAGCGGACTAATATTGCTGTAATTGCATAATTGAGATCAGATAGATCAGATACTCATTCCAGAACAGGCAGCTGCATAAGAAACTGGCTTCTGCCATGTCAAAAGCATGGCAAGTGCATGGTGTCTGGCAGAGCTCAATCATGTAAGATAATCAGCAAATGGCAATGGGAATTATGCTGCAAATACTGTTCTTTTTTTAATATTACATGAATCTGAACAAAATTATCTGCCTAGAAATCCTGACTGCTGTCTGAGGCTGAGAGGAATGACTTTTCATGCCCTTGCTTGATGAACAGCGCAAATTGTGTTCACCCAAACAGGATTTCTTTATTTTGAGCTGTGAGTATGATTTGTCTGTCTTCACCAAACAACAGCTGCCAATATCTGATATCTGCAGGACTCAAAACAAGAGGCTGAAGTCGTGTTCTTTACTTCTGATTTACAGGAGAAGCAGGGAACTCTGTAAATCTCTGAGATCAATAAGCTTTTAGAAACAGTTTCAGTAAAAGTAAAAGAACCCTTTTTATATTTTTATGAGTGCTACGATGCAGCACTTATAACCTGACTGGTTCTTTCTGTGTGCAGTGGCAATAGAAACTGATTAGATTTGAAAATTAATGTTTCAGACTTCAAATATTGTTGTCCTTCACTTTTCATTATCCATTAGAATGTGACATTCTTAGAAATGAAGGAGTCTTTAATGTGGGACTCTTTAGAACTGTCATTTCCACACCTGCAACAATGGAGCAGAGCATGGCTGCTGTACAGCACTAGTTCAACTAAAAGCCACTGAATGCTTTACTTCTGTACTGACATAAAACAGTTATTTTGAATTTTGATGTGTAGGAAGTTCCAGTTTCATGTCTTGCACGATGCACGTGGCTTTCAGTTTAGCTGGAGACACTGCCCCAGACACTCATTTTCACCACACACAATTCCTTCCGTGTCAGAAATGCTGCTGCTTCTCCACACTCTGAGGTCAGGAGAGGTCAGCAGTGGAGCATGTGCCTACACGTGATGGAATAAGGTCCTAGAATAAAGGCTGCCTGCGGTTTGTCCTGCTAGGAAGGTCAGTTTTCCATTTTTGGGGTGGTAAACTTCATATGCAACGAGACAGGAAATTTCAGAGGGAAACTGGGATAATTAAAATAATCTTGTTTGGCCCATTGCCAATTCTTTCATCTCAGAAAACCTTGCTGTGGAGGCAAGCACAGATCTTGTAAATTCTTCTAGTCTGAATAGCTCTCATCTAACATTTTTGAACATTGAACCTTAGTGAACATCTAACATGCAAGGGCATTTCTGTGGGACAGTTTGAATACTTTAACTTTCATAATTTTTTTTCTTTATTGAGTGTTTCTTGAGATTAAGACTGGACTAAGTGGATCCTCAAGTTAGTGTGGTATTTCCTTATGTAGATTGCATCAATAAACCACTACAGAAGAAGATATTTTCATGAGCAAGACTTGGATAAACTACGAAGAAAAAGAAATTGCCTGGAAAAGCTGAAATAGAGATTTAAATACTGAACAAGCTGGATAGAATTAAAGCTACTCTTGTTTTTCAGTTTCTAAATCTTGAAGCGGTAACATTTTCTCCTCCTGTGCTTAATCTAGAGTGTTTGTAATAAACCACCTTGTCTGCATGCCAAGGGATTGCCACAGAGAGAAACAAACTGCTGCTGATGACAGAGGTAAATCTTGTTATTCTGAAAATTATTCCTCAGGCAGCTTCTCGATAACTTTGTTTTCCAGATGATTCCTGATGAATCAGGGGCAGCGACTCAGAGGGGAAACAGTTGCTCAGAGAGTTTTGCTGTGGTGACACTGGTGTGTGCCTGGGAGCCTGGCAGCTGGCTGGGAGCATCCACGCGCCAATCCATAGGTCTCATTCCATACATCCCCTCAGCAGTACTTATGGAGAGCCTTTAGATGGTGCTGTATGGCAGCGCTCAGCCCGCCGGCGCTTCCACTGCCTTAGGGATGCCTGTGCCCCACCTCAGGGCTAACGTTTGGCCATAGTTCAGTCTAAAGAAGGTGAAAAAGCAGTCTCTGGGCACTGTTAATTAGGATGAGTAAATGAAATCTGTCAGTAGAGACATATTAAATATTAAATTCAAACATGGATTTCAATAGCTGCTGTAATTTAATCCTTATAAACTTGAATCATGTCATGCTTAAACTTCCATGCCAAATGTAGTGCTGGCTGTCTGTAAAACAAAGAGCTTTTAAATAATAGCTAATAGTTAGTAGTTAGTTTTTAAAGAGCATTTGAGGATCATCTTGATGGAAGAATAGTGCTCACCCTGTGAACTTCCTCATGTAAATATGGGTGTGGTGGTGTGGTTTTCAGGTTGAATCATCCAGGCTGTGAAACTCTCTTAATTTCTGAAGAACTAGGGATGCAGATTTAGAAATTTGAGTTGTGATGGCAATTACAATGGAATTGAAATGGAATTTCCTCTAGCAGGATGGGTTTCAAGCCACAAAGTAAATTTTATTTGGAAACTGTTGGTTAAATTATTAAAGAGAGTTATTAGACAACTCTCAAATACTGATGGTATCTTTTGTAACAACACAGGAGAGAAGTGAGGTGTTGAAAACAAATTGATCTCTGCCCCTTGGAAAAGAGTTATGTGGCTGGATTTTTTCTAAGTTGGGAATGTAGCCTTCCTATAGTTTTACTGCATGCTTATGCATGTTCCTGTATTTTGTGTTTTCCACCTGTTCCTGCAGCTTGAGGGGGTTAAGCCTGGGAATATTCTGCCAAAGCAAATGAAATATGAAATAGTTCATGTTTTCAGAATGACTTCATTTAGTCATGACTTTTATTTCTTTAGAATGAGAGCGAAAGAGCTGGTGTTGTTAGTCTCTGCTCTCTCTGCTCTATTTTTTCAGTCTCTGAAATTTCCTATAACCCAGCTTTTTTTTTTTTTTTTGACATTTGAAGTGTCCCAGGCTGCATAAACTGAGTATCTGCTGTGTGTTCCCCATCCCAGTAATTCTCATCCTGTGGTCCCTGTATGCTGTTATTTTAGGTGTATCCTTTACCATTATGTGGGTTGTTAACATTACCCTGAATTCTGCTGCCATGTAGGTGGGACCAAGCACTGAGATTTTCTTTCTTGTGAGTTGAGAAAGAAACTCTGGCTTGAAAGCACTGACAAGTTACTGGGTGGTGTAGCCTAAAGCTGGTGGCTATAAATTCTCACCTGTGAAAAGAGAATCTTGTAGCTCTGCACAATATGTTCTTCCAGCTGCAGCTGAATGTCTGCTCTGTTAATATCCTTAAGCAGCTGCAGCAATGTGTCACACTGATCTGGCATTTTGCATCCCCAAAGCTCTGCTCAAATATTTGAACTTAGTAAGGCACTCCACTGAGCTGAGAGGGAGGCCAGTGTTGCTGCAGCTTTACAGAAGAAGAAACAGCACCTGGGAGGTTAAAGCAACTTTCCCTCACCATGCAGCAAGTCAATGGTGGAGCTGGAATTACAGCTCAGGAGGTTCCTGGCTCGTGCTACACCACGCTGTGGAGAAAGGTCACTTCCCAAAATAGTGCAGAAGGTCTGTTATTGATAATAGGGCAACAAAGGGCTCTGGATGTATTAATAGGTGATTGTGTGCCTCCCTCAGTAATACATAATTTAGCAGCATTGCAAAATGGACTACATCATATTTTTCTGCAGCAGTATCACTTTCACAGTTAGTTTTGTCTGCTGTACTCTGGATAGGTATTTTTGTTTTGGCTCTTCTAACACAGTTTTATTTAAAGTAAATAGGAACATTTACTAAGTAGGCATGAAAAGCCTGGTTAGAAGTCACATAAAACTGCAATATCCAGCTCACCTTTCAGGTCAGCTCAGCTCCTCTGCCCCTTGGAAGCCACTGAGCAGAGCTCTGTCTGCCTGAGGAGAACAGAGAGGTGACAGGATTTTGGTGGCAGTCATATCTGGCAGTGCAGGAGCTGGGGTACAAGGATGGGAGCCCACAGGGCTGCCAGGTTTGGTGATGTCCTTAGGCCTCCCAGGGAGGCAGGCAAACTCCATCCCCACCCAGTGGGACTGGGTAGAGGGTGCTGATACTTGTGAAGGAGTTTTCATTGAGATTTTTCCCAGTTGTTCCTCAAGTGACCTTGGGTGGGGTATTTGGTAGCTATTGTTGGATCTTGTAGATTTTTATTTCAATTTGCCTTTTATAAAATGCTGTCGATCCCCTCTGAACTCTTTTACTTCAGCAGTGTACTTACTGAAGGATTTTGTTTCTTCTCGAAATGAATTATTTGACCTGCTAGGTTATTCAGCAGATTCAAAAGTAGGAATGTAGGAAAAGGTTTATTTTTTTGCCAAGCACCCAGATCTATGCATCTGCAATTGAAAGAACAAAATGGTATTTTGCCTTAGCCAGGTCAGAAGAATTGCAGTGAATAATAGTGGGAAGAATGACATTCACAAAGCAAATAGGTATTGAATCAATTTATTCAGTCTCATTATGGTTTGAGTTTGGGTGAAGAGTCTCCAAACAGGGAAACACCAGGGAAAGACATGTTTAAGCCAAAATGTGTAAGGAAAGTTAAGCAGAGCACATACAGCATCCAGAGATGGCAAGGGTGCTGTTCTCTCATCCTCATGTCTGTGGATATATGTATTTGAATTAACAGAGCAATGTGAGCTTTATGTGCTGCATGTGCCTTTTAGTGCTTGTTGGTTGAAGTAATTGGATCTATTGTTGTGGGCATTGGGAATGCCAGCTTGGCTCTTACGGTCACTGACTTGTGAACATGACCTTCTGGAGGTCAAAACACTGGAGAGCTTGCTCTGTTTCATTCTCAGAGGTACCAGTCATAATAGTCACTGCTTTGAAAAACCAATGTCAATGTTCCCTGCCTTTATCTAGTTTGTTGTTTGTGCTGAATTGTGGTGTGTTTTGTTTTGTTCTTGTTTTACTAATTCATCTCTTTAGCTATCTTCTGGTGGATTCAGAGTTTTTGAAGTTTGGTTGACTTTTTTTTTCCCCATGTGTGTGTTTTCGTTTGGTTTTTTTGAACCACAGTTGAGTTTTTACAACCGAAGCTGGTTGATCAGAGATTGAATTGTAAATGTTAGTGGTTTTGAGTGATGTTTGGTTCTTGATTGGGCATCCTGCTTTCATTCTTTCAGATGATGAAGTCAGCCAGATATAGTCAAGCAGTGCCACATAGGAAAAACAGTATACTTTCTGGGAGAGACAAAAACCCCTTCTTGTGATTGAGGCCAAATGATTCACGGCAGATGCTAAAGGATACACAATTTCAGCATTGACTACCTCTGCGTTCCCTACTAGGGAACTCAAGAGAGACAGAGTAAAACATCCTGTAAAAAAAGAGACAAATGATCTCTCTGGAGTGTCTCAGTTCATGCTCCTGGTCTGGAGCATGCTTGAGTTCTTGTTGCAGAAAGGGAGGTTTCAAGGTCTGTGTGGTTTGTATTTTCTGGCATCAGATGGTTTTGTGGTTCTTTGCAGTATGAGTCCTTTCCAGGAGCTCGGGGAGTTGCTGTCAGTCCTCAACTTTCCTCATACAAATCTGTCAAAACATAGAGGATTAAAGCACCAAGCATGGCATGAAACAGCCCTTAGATTTTGTGGCCCATCGCTGCATCTGCTGGACTTAGAGCAAAGCAATCATGGCACTGGTGATTAGATTGCCTACCATAAAATTCCTGGATGGTTCACATGGGGATAGCTGTGCTTCCTCAGAGCCTCTTTATTTCTCCCTAAAATCTCACCAGGATGTAACTATCATGTTGTCCCTATCAAAGATTCTGTTTTAGCTGATTTGAATATGTTTTTTTTCCCAGTCTTTAGCCTTCTTGCACCACACTGCTCCTTAAAAATGCTCACATTACCAGCTGAAATTTGCATCTGCTGTAGGAATTCTGTTTGGGACTGTGGGTGGGCTTACTCTGTGTAGGTAGTGGTGTTGTTTGTCTGGAGTTAGGAGAGTTTAGACCTCCTTAAAACTGAACTCCTGCTTACAATGGATTTGAATATTTTCATGTCTTGCTAGAGAGCCTTTTTTTTTTTTGTGCTGCTCTGTGGCTTGATCGGGGCAAGCAGCTCGTTGTATATCTGCCTGCACTTGTTTGGAATTGATGCTGTGCCCTGGGTGTTGTGCACAGATTTACAGCTGAGGTAAAAAGAACAACCACTTGTTACCAACTTTTTTCCCCTCTCCTCAATGTGTCAAACTGCTCCATGGTCCTTCGGAAGCGTATTGGGCTACTCGGAACCAGGGGAAAAAAATGGTGAGCAGAGTCCTAAATCAGTTGTCTCAGGTCTCATTCCTTCAGGGTTCTGCATTTCTGACTCTCTTTGGCAAGGGTTTTTTCACTGCTTTGCAATGGGTAAGAGCTACTGAGGATATAAAATGTTCTGTTGCTAGAGAAGAAGCAGGGCTGGGAAAATTAGGAGTCCCAGCTGTTGTATAAATAGCTTTAAGGGCATAACTTTTTTGAAGAGGCCTGTTTGTGGTTAAATAGTTCAAGGCATTGTCTTAGTCAGGAAACCTGTTTTCTGTAGCCCAAACAGATTTAAATCCATTTGGATCATCTCACAAACACCTTTTTTTCCCCCCCTTTTTGCCTGACTATCTTTTGTTTATGTGGTATGGCCTTGCTAAAACTATCCATTCCTCAGAGCTTCCTTCTGCTCATACTTTTAGATTTTTATGAAGGTGTATTGTATAATTCACACAGTGAATTGTATTGTGTATTGTTCTCCTTTTCCTTATTTCTCCCTGTAGATGGAAAGCTGCTAGAGCTGGGGTGAAATCCATGCTACCTTTAATTACTAAGGGCAAAGTCCCACTTTTGCAAAGCAGTTCTCTTTCATTTCTTTCCACTCTGTATCTTTGCATCTCTGTCTTGTGACTTGTTTGGCAAAGGCTGACAGACCCCTTTCTAGCCTGATAGGACAATGCTGGCAGAGGTACCTCACAGGTGCAGCCCTCTTCACCACTGTTAGATGAGGGAAAATGCATTTTTCATCTGGAGTTAGAAAATGATCCACACTATAGTCCCTTGCCCAAAATCCTGGCTGTTTCTCTTCAAGAGATGTAGAAGTTATATCATGCATCTGACTGGCTGATGCCACAGTATGGAGCCTTTATTTATAGATGTGTGTAAATAAAATCAATCTTCCTCTACAGACTGTCAAATTGTATTTCCCAAAAGCTGAGGAATCTGCAGTTCATTAAATCTGGAGGTAATGAATGACCCCAACTCTCTAGAAGGAGCACCTTTCATTCAGAAAGACTGGTTTGTTTTAATCTGGCTGCTGACATGAGTTGCCTACAGTTTTTTCCTGCAAAAAATGAAAATACTGGTTTTGGTGTGTTAAAAAAGTTGCTGCACTGTGGTATTTAGTGTAATTATGTTAATTCATGTTATGAATTAAAGAGATACTGAATAGTTGAAGGTGTATGTTATATGAGCACAGACAAACCAAGATGTGCAGGCAGGGGATGAGGAAGGGGAATTACTTAAAGAAGGTGTTTATCTTCTGACATTATTTGTGCAAGGGAGAGGGTAGATCATTGGCAGCAGGTGCCCTGAGCAGTTGGTATGGCTGGCTGCTGTTCACTTTTTTGGGATGAGGGTTTGAATTACAGTGTTCTGTTTGATCATTATGAGGAAAAAAGAACCACATTTTGAACCGAAGTACCTTGGGGTTAACTTCCATGCCTTATAAATTAAGAAAAAAACCAGTTGCTTGTCTTCCTGGCCAGCCTATGAGACATGGAGGATGCATTACCCATTTCCTAGTTAAGCTGCATTAATCTGTTTTCTGACACCTCTTATGCTCAAAACAACCTGCAGGCCCTGTCAGGGCACAGCCATATTGAGCTTGCTGTGTGAGAAAGGGTTGGTTTCAGGACCCTCCAACAGGTCTTTGATTAGAGTCTCAAACTCCTGCCTTTCCCTTCCTGGAGAGTTTATTGCCAGTCTCAGGTCCTCCCTGAGGACCCAGCTGAAGACTGGATGGGCTTTGGCACATGCTTGATTGTCCATTAGCAAGAGGAACTGTGCAAATTGCCAAGAGCCCCACAAGATATTTTGGGCTGGGCAGATGGATGGTGTGAGGACAGGCTGCTGTCCTCTCTTGCCTCTGCCCAGCGTCCCAGATTGCCTGCTGGAGTCCAAAAGGGTGAGACATTTCCCCTGCATTTAGCAGCAGTCTCTGTCCATGGCTGGAAGGTTTCCCTGTGTTCTCTCACCTTTCTCTCATCTTTCAAAGACCTTTGAAAGAGGTGGGAGGGTATCTTTGCTTGAGGGTAGCTTTCTTTGCTGGCTGTACTCTTTATAGCCAGGAGGGAAAGGGTAAACAAGGATACCATCAGAATTCAAGTTGAATGCATCCTTGGGATGGTGTAAGATGACATTTCACTTGGCTTGACTGACAATATTAATTGTGCTCTTGGGTAAGTGCTTTTTCCTTTCTTGTTTACAGGAAAGGAGTCTTCAGGAAGTCCCTTTCAGAAAGCTTGTGATGAGATGATGTGAGGGACTTGGCAGTCTTAACATTGGGAGCAAGACAATTGATTTGAGTTTGCTATGGCACTGCAACTTGTTACAACAAGCAGTCCACCCTCTGCAAGGGTAGAGCACGAGGAGATCAGGTGTGTGCCCTTCTGCTGGGGTGGAAGTTCTCTGGCTTTCAGTGTTTGCACAGGGAATTCAGTGTCCACATACAGACAGACAGCAGGCCTCAGAGGAGTCAGAGGTAAGTAGCCTGGCTTTTTGAGGTTTCTAGAAGGAGCTGCAGAGCTAAGGGATTTCTTCTGAGTTTTTGGCCTGTCATGAACTGGCAGATGACATGGGAGGAGGTAGTCCCTGGTCATTTGGCAGTGCCAAGAGCAAGCTTTGAACCATGCAAGCTTCTGGCAGGTTAGGAAACTTTCCCTCTAGACATTTCAGAGTCCTGGCCTCTTGGCTGCCAGTGACAGTTTTGGGTGATCTTTTTATTTATATCTGGTCACTACTGTTGAGTTGTCTCAGTTCCTCTCTTAGACTAGCCCAAGAAACTAAAAAAGTTCAATGGGAAACAGATTTTCTGAACAGTGCAAAACCATACCCCGTCCATTTTCTTTTGGTTCTCTAAATGTGGAGGATTCTTGAAGTCTCTACCACCAAATAAGAGCCTGGATCTTGAGAAGCTATTGATTAGGTGACAGAAAAAACTAATGACAACACTCATGTGACTTGGGCTGAATGGCAAATACAAAAGTTGAGTGCAGTTATTATTTTCAGTAGACTAACCACAGGATAGTAACAGGATAGTGAAGATGGGGAAGAAGACTGGCCTGGCTGAATAGGGAGCTTTTGGTGAACTCAGGGAAGAAAAATAATTTCTGACCTTTCGAAGAAGGGGCAGGCAACTCAGGAAAAGTACAAGGATGTCATTAGGTCATGTAGAGAGAAAATTAGAAAGGTGAAAGCTCAGCTGCAGCTCAATCTGGCCTTCCCTGTGAAATATAATAAAAAAGTATCTTAATAAATTAATAACAAAAGGAGAGCCTTGGAGGTCTTTTCAAACCTTAATGATTATAGTATTCTGTGAAATACATTTATCCTTGAAACATGATACCCTCATTTTTGTAAAGTGCTTAAATTCACCCTTAGTTATATTTTCTTGGTTGGAGTTGCTGGAGGACTGAATTTCCTGGCTCTGACTTAGAGAAATCTGTCACTTTGAGTAGGAAAGAAAATTGACTGATGCAATCTTATCACAGTATCACCATATAAATGGATCTTATTTATTTTTAATTGAAATGTCAACTTAAAAGATGCAGTGCATATTTTTAAATCACACTGACATTATATTTAGATCTTTTCATTAAGTTCTGGGTATGCAGTCCCATTAAAAATAGGGAGCTAAGTATAAAAACATGAAGTCTTCATGCTTGCTTACTAAATATTCAGAGTGCAAGTGGGCATTGCTCTGGTAACACCTGTGAATAGAGCTATTCTGGTACATTTAAAAAGTGTCACTGGCATGAGTGACAGCCACCAATGTATTCATATTACTTCAGAACCCTGCTGATGGAAGGAGCTTTCCTGCAACTATTTATCTTTACTTACATTCCCATCCCATTTAAAATGTTTTTCTCAGTCTCAGGAAAGATTGAGTGATTTTTATTGCTAAAACAAGCACTGCTTCTAACTCTGCTGGAATGCAACTGCACACTATGCACTGGAAGTCTGGATACCAGGGAAGTGTTAATCCCTGTAGTCGAGGAATACCAGACTTGGATAGTTTGTCTTAATTCATTTTGCTGGTTCTAGCCCTGAGCAGGCCCTAGACCAGGCTCATGTGGTAATTTGTGGCAACTTGAGGCAGTGAGAGCAAACTGGGAGGAACCTGCTCCTGTTCATTGATGCAGTCTAGCATCTCTGGCTCCAAAGTCCACTCACCCACATGTGAGCACCTTGGTTAGGGCTGTGACCCTCCCAACTGGCTCCCTGGTAAATCTCTTAAAAAACAAATTCTTCGGCCTGGCGTGTGAATGAACATTCCAGGCTTAAATAGCAGGGAAAGAATCAAGAAAGTATTTGATGCTTTGTTGACCAGCCAGGAAGCAAGGCCTATTTTTGGGTTTGGTCACTTTAGGCTGTGCTGCAAACATTGGCATGAAGGTCTAGGGGCTCAGCAAGAGAACATTTTTCTCTTCTTTATTTAAACAGGCACATTCCCAGAAGAGTAACAATCCAAAGTTTATACTTCCAGTGAAATGCTGTCTGAGAAGTGCTGGAAAAAGAAAGGTATGTGATAGAAAGTAGAGGTCTGAAAAGTAAAGTAGAGCAGAACTAAATGCAAACAGAAGAGGAACTTGTACTACAGAAACTTGAAGTCTTTTTAAATGAACTATAGCCTAAAGTGGAAACAAAATGGGGGGGGTTTGACTTTTTTTTTAGAGTTGTGCTATATATTGATTTTAATCATTATTACGGTGGAGGAAAATGAAACAATTACAAAGAAAACTAAAACAAAGCAAAACCAAGCATGGAAAGCCCTTCTCCATTTTAAATAGGGAAATAGGCTGTCACAGGCTGCAAAAATAGTGCCATACTATCACTTGATGCTCTGCTCTTCTCCTGTACAGTTGTTGGATTTTTTTGGGGGGATGCTTTCTTTTTCTTTTTTTTTTTTTTTTTACTTAATGAAACATTTCCAGTCAGTGTGTTTCCCTACCCCTGCTACTGTTCAGTTCCAGCTCTAAGTTTCTTTCCCTTTCCCTCTCCCTCTCCCTTTCCCTAGAATTGTCATATATGTAAACCCGTGCCAGGTTGGTCAAAGGGAGGTGGTGTGCCCATGTGGAAGCCCTACAGCTGCATTCCTGATGTATTGCCTGGTATCCACCTGGATGGCTTTCTAGGATATGTTCCCAAGAGCTCTGTAAGGAGCCCAGCAGTCAGGTAAAATCCCAGACTTTGGTTCAAATGGAACCTGTGAATTCAGTCGAGGTGTGCCCCCATCCCTTTTCCAAGGGCTGTGATGGACACTGAGACATCGGCTGTGCCATGTTCAAGGTTAGCTCTTAGTTCAGGGATTTTTAAATTGCATCTCAGGGAGTTTTTAAAACTTTGGTGCAAGAGAAGATGCCTTTTTCCTTTGCAGACTCCGTGAGTGCTCTGTGCTGGGGAGATGAGGTTCCATTTGCTGCAGCTCCACAGACACAGAGGTGGCTGGCAGACTCCAGGCAGGAGTGATTGCCCTGGTGTTTTATTAGCTCCCAGAAAATATATAGCAGGGAAAGAGGCCATGCAGGCTCCAGCACGGTCTGCCTGAGCTCTGACCCCTCGGGCAAGAGGCTACATTGCTTTTACAGCCAGCACTTAACCTTGCTGCTAAGACTTGTCAACAAGGAGGCCAATTAGCAGCAGATAAGATGGTGGATGATATAATGCAGATGACTGTCTGTTAGGAGCATAACTGATGTATTTTTAACACAACAAGGATCTTAAAACACGGCTCTGCATAAATGATGCCATCCCCTCCACTGTAGAGAAGCGTCTCCACAGCGAAGAGTTACAGAAAATTGTAGGTTTGTTGTTTTAGTTTGGTTTGGCTTTTCTTCCCTCCCCCCCGCCCCCCGCAAATGCTCTCTTAAAGCCTTGTTCTGCTAGGCTCATGTTGACTGTGGCATGTGTAGGATTGTAAGAAATAACTATGAAAAAATGGCAATTTTAAGTTTATTTTTAAAAACAGAGATTAAAAACGTACATAGATTCAGAATGAAAACAGGGCACTTCTTGTTTTCCTGAAAGAGTCAGTACACAACTGGAGCTGCTTTCTGTAATCAGACATGGATATTGGAATATTATCAGAAAATACAGACTAGGGAAATTTGAGTTAATTGGTTAAAATCATACAGGTGTACAAGGCTGTTACAGCCACCTACTGCAAAGGGCAGGGGCTCCTTATCACATCTCAGCATGTCACACTAATACCCCTATTTGGGTGAACACAGGGGTTTTCTGTCAGACTAAAGCTTCAGGGGCTGATTGCAGGCAGCTTATGTTTTGGTTGAGACTGGGTCTGATCTTTTAAACAAAAGCTTATTATAAATGACTCAAGGGCTGGAGTTTCCACAAGACTTGCATTTAACTGCTAGCTGACTACTTAGGATAATTCAGTAAGATAATTCAGGCCCCTCCCAGTTTATTTTAAGTAATTCTGCAGTCTGGTTTTGGTGATTTAGAACTTATTTAAACAATTAAGCCACATCTTCATAGAATCACAGAATGGTTTGCACTGGAAGGGACCTTAAAGTCATCCAGTTCCAACCCTCCTGCCATGGACAGGATTACTCCTGCTGGACAGATTACTCAGAGTCCCCTCCAGGCTGGCCTTGAACATTTGCAGGGATGGGACATCCACAGCTGCTCTGGGCATGATTTGCATGATTGCCTTTTAATTGCTAGGATAACTACTTATGTCTAGTGCAAAAAACTCCACAGAGAGTCTCACTGTATATTTTCTATTACAGCTGCAGTGTGGGTGGGAAGAGAGAGAGAGGCACCCCATCTTCTTGAGAGACACCATGACTTACCAACTCTGTGTCAAAGCTTTTCTTTCAGCTAAGGAGTCAGCAGCAGAAGAGGAGCAGTGAATTCCAACATCCAGCAACATGTACGAGGTACTGATAAAGGCCCTGAAAATTAGTATCCCCACCTCAGTAGAAGTAACTGTAAGAAGTTTTTTCAGTTGCGTAGACATTAACACTGCCCTGAGGGAAAAAGGCAGTCCACATGTATTTAATGTTAACATTAATATATCTGAGTATAATTCTTACCTAATAAACACCCAGATTATTTTCTTTCCTTGGTTAGTTTTTGTGAATAAGTAGTCTAACTTCCTTTTAGGATGTTGAGTATCTTTTCTTGTTCAGTGGAGTCAATAGTACCTTTGCTTCTTGGAAATTTGTCTGCTCTTACAGTTTCCTTCTTTAGTGTCCTCTGTGCATTTTAATTGTTCCAATGAGCTCTGGTTTAAAAAACAGGTTTTTCTAAAATGAGTACACAGTATTTTTACAATTAAAAATTATTTTCATGACAATGTTTTAGTGCACTGTGTTCTTTCATTCACTGCTTAGCTCATCTTTACGGAAATTTCCCTGATTTCATTTGGGCTACTTCCAAGCAAGAGCAAGTCCACCAAACTACTGCTTAAGGATCTGATTTTTTGAAATGCATGATTGGGCAGAGTGTGCAGAAGAGGAATTATCCCCCTTGCAGAACTGACCTGGAAGATTGCTACAAGCACAGAGCCCACAGAATGAACTCCTGGAGCTGTCCTAGGACTATTTGCTGTATTTCTTCATCAGGAGTGAGAGCCAGAGCTTTCCTTTTCAGTTTCCAAATTGAAGATTAGTATCATGGATGAGAAGAAAAAAAGCAAAGATGTTATCTTCTTGTCTTGTAGGAGACTCCTCTCCCCCTCCCTCCAAATCAACTCTAAATATATTTAACGTGAAAAAAAAAGAGAGGAAGGAAAACCAAAAGAAACCAGAATATAGCCAACCTTTTTAATTAGAGTATATTGTACTTCCAAACTGGATACACTAGAAATTGGCAATGCAACATAAGATGCAAAGAAATATACCAGTTACTGTCAAAATGACCCTGTACAGCCTTATAATGCAAAAAGCTTTATACAATACAAATTTTTATTAATGTACACAAACCTTGACAGAATGATATTTGAACATAATACAACAAGTAAAAAAAAAAAAAAAGAAGAAAGAAAAAAGTGCTGAGAACTTTAACTGAATTACTGAATGGAAAAACACGCCAGCTTTCATGAAAGAATGCATAGTGAAAACCAGTATGAAATTACCTTTATGGTGGGGGGAATTTATCAGAACTGTTGGTCATTAATCAGTAGGGGGAACCTATGGAGAACATTCCTGTCTTTAGTCTTGAACTGCAAACAAATTATTTTAATATGCAAGAGCTCTGATAAATAGTGTATTTTTTTTTTCTTAAAAAAATAAAAACCTCCTAACACACTTTTCCCTACAGAGAAAACTTCTATAACTTGCCAGAAAGAATGGATTTATCCTTTCCAAAGTGCTGAACAAATTTCCCAGGTACACTAAACGTTGCCAGGTCAGATACTGGTGCAGTGGAACATGGTCAAAACACGTGGCGGTCACATGCGGGCAGCTCATTCTTGGATGTTCCAGCCCCATTTAAACTGCCCTTTGGTTTAGACACAGTGGCCTACTATCATAACATTCCTCCTTCTTCTTCCTCCTGGACAGCTGTACCTGTAGTTGGTGTGAAAAACAAGCATTTTGATTTGGGAGTGTTTGGTTTTCTGTGGTGTGGTCAGAGATGCACGTGTGGAGTGTGTCTTACAGAACTGGTAGAGCTGCTGGCTACAGATTGCAGATTTCATGCTGTCGAGACAGTAGCTATTTTATGCTCTGAGTACTTACCAGCATGGTATTTTCTATTTTGTCTGTACTCCCAGGGAGGTGTGAGCAGGAGCTCTGGTGGAGTAAAGCGTGGTGAGCAGGGCCCTGAGTTAGGTAAGTTGTTTACAAAGGTTTACACGCAGTTTGGAGCAGATGGGTTTTCTTCACTGCATAGACAGAACCGCCAAGTGCTCATTAGAACCAAAACTGTTTGCTGGAATGTAAACAAATGGTCAGACTTCTCTGTCCTGTAATTAATAATGCCAAATGATAACCTGCTATGATTTTGGATGTTTCCCCCTTGTAACTAGCTTCCCGTATGGTAACAGGAGTGCGCACATTAGGATGTCCTCCACATACAGGAAGAATTTGGTCATGACAGTGGAGAATGTTTGGCTATCTCAGTACTAAACAAATGTAGGAATCTTGCAAATAGGTTAAAGTGATGCAAGTTTTGCATCCAGAAAGTCTTTCTACACAAGCTTCATTTAAGAACTAATGAAGATTGAGTGACATTTCTACTCGTCCGTATGGCTAAGAGCCCTTGAGGACAAGAAATGCCTTCCTGAACTGGGGCGTTGCTTTCCTGCTGGGGTGGCTGGATCCCCCCATCCCTCAACAACCTGCAGAGGAAGTACCTTCAGGACAGCACAAGGGTGGGTAGATAGCATGAAAGATGTGACTCAGGGCACCTCCTACAGTGGCTTGGCCAAGGGACAGGGAGGGGACTGTGACAAAAGCTAGGTCAGACACTTCTAATAGCTGGTAAAAGACAGCCAGATCCAAATCCAAGAGACACCATGGAAAACAATAATTCAGTGTGGAGGCATTCCTGTACGTCACGTGATCATTTTGAAATGCTTCACATTTTATACTTCCAATTGTAAAACAGAGTGCTTTTAATCCCAATCTTTCTTCCCACATATTAACTTGTCTAAGGAACAGAAATCAATTAACAGTCAGTTAGCTTCTCTTGCATTAAGATCACTCTTGGCATTTTGAGATTAACAAAGGTTATACAACCAATCTGCATTTGCTTCTTCCTGCAATAAAGTGCTACATATAACATGTCATTTTAATGACCACAAGTAGGAGCATTAAATAAGTACAAAGTTAGCTTCCTAGCAGGACACACTCTATCTGCCATCAACAGAAAGGAATAAAGTATTACTGATGACATGGAGGGGAGCGAGAGGACTGTCAAATTTGCAAGTACAATTGAAATACTGAGGGTATAAAAGAGAACTTTATGGTTCCAAAAGCATCTTTTTATAGCTTTATATTTCAAAGAAGTTACTGGTACCTTTTCAAATAAACAGTCTTATTAACTTCAGCCCACAATTTGTTTTTTTTCTTTTTTTTTTTTGCAAGTGAGAAACAAACTAGTGCAAGACTAAAGCACTGTGCAAAACTGCCTTTTTTTTAGTCTGAGTATTTATACCCAGAATTTATCCATACCCTTTTTTAAATCCCCTTGTTGGATTTTTTTTTTCCACCATAGAATTCTAGTTATACAAGTTGTTCCTGCAAACTAAAAGGTAACCACTGCATAATACAGTATATATATAATATTTATATGCCCTTTTAAAACAAAAGATGTATGCTGTGGCCCAGAGGCAGGTGTTTGTCACACCTGTGTAAGAGCTGAGAACTGGGCCTGCTGTGTGGATGTGAAGTCTGCACACACTGCACGTGTGTGTGTACATACACACTCTTCATTGTCACGCTCTCATCCTGCAGTGCTGAAAGCAACTTTTTTTCCTCATCAGTTCTACCCCAAATCCTCAAACCTTTACAGCTGAATACAAGGCATCACACAACTAAAGGAAGCTGCAAACAGCACTGAAACAATACACCAGTTCTCCCCCTGCCCCGCCCCAAACATTGCTCCTTCTACAGGTCCACAGTTCAGGGGGAGGCAAGGGGAAGGCAGGGAGCAAGTGTGTGGAAAGGGGAAAAGAAGGATGATTAAATAAGCCAATCCAAGGGATGTGCAAAAGCAATGTCATGGCACACTACAGCCTCTCTTCCACGCACCCTCACGCACACAAAGCCCAAAAATAAAATGCATCAATATGTCATCTTACAAGTGCTGATTGCCAGTAAGGACACTCTTTTTTTTTTTTTTCAGCTTAACAAGACAAAATAGTTTCTTAGATAAGAGTACTGGGAACATGCCTCTGAAGGTAGAAGTATGCAGTAGGTCACCTCTTGGAGATTTAATAAAGCAGCTTTCATGTCAATGCAATAAGTATACACACAGAGCCATTTGCTAAACCTTACTAATGATATAGTACAAGTGTTCGTTACCTCTCGGGGCTACGTTTTGCAGCAATGTATAACCTGCTGGGTTTGTTGGGGGATTTTTGGTACAGAATGCAACTGCCCTCAGACAGTTTCTGCCCTTTCTGTTAGTCCAAGGTAGGCAAGGAAGGAGTGTTTAGGTGAAGAGGCACCTCCCGGTGCAGTCTGAGGTCTGGGTGGATGGAATGTGAGATCATAGTGGTTTTTGGGGAAAAACATTGTTAAAGGAATAAGGTGGGCAAACTCTGAGTTCCAGTATTTATCAAAGCACAGGGAAGTGCCATTGATGGCCAAGGCTTTCACTGCCAAGTTTGGCTCTGCCCCGCTGCCGTGTGCAGCTGACATAGCTACTGTTTGCAGAGCCTGGGAGGCAGACATGACTGAGAGGGGTGACAGAAGGTTCCTGGAGCTGTTCACTGGTAGGAGCGGACTGGCTTCCTTGGAGGTTGAATACTGGCCCTTCTTCTCCTCTTCAGAGCAGTCCCCATTCTGGTGCTTCTTCACGTGGCGGCTGAAGACAAAAGGGTGGGTAGTCTTGAACAGGCACTCGTCGCAGCTGAAGGTCTGGCGTGGAGCGTGCTTCAGTTTCTTGTGCAAGTTGAGATTGTCTTTGCGTTTGCAGCTGTAGCTGCACTGGTCACAGTGAAAAGGGCGCTCGCCGGTGTGGACACGCACGTGCTCGATCAGCTTGTTGGCCGTCTTGGACAGGTAGCCACACTGGTCACACTTGTAGTGGTTGCCAAGGCGGTGCTCTCGGATGTGCATCTCCAGCTCCAGCTGGTTGGCTTTCACTGTCTGGCAGATCCGACACTTGTACTCCATCTTGTAGTGAGTCTTCAGGTGGCACTCCATGGCTGCGGGGCGGTTCGTGGAGTAGATGCAGAACGGGCACCTGGCAACACAGCAAGGAAGGGCAGGGACAAAGAAAAGAGGAGTCACTCAGCTGGCAGACCTCTGTTCCTGCTTTAACCCTGGCACTCAGCCCCTTCCTGACCTAAGGAGGAGAAAAAGACATTCAGTTCTCCCTGTGAAGCCTCTTTCCAATATTTGGTTCACCTTGACACATCTCTACTTAGAGGAGGTTTGCCCATTTAATGGCATTCCTAGGAAAACATTGATTCACTCTGAAGGAGCATCCCTTTAACCTTCTGGCTTACCTTGACGGGGTCTTCCCCCAAAGCAGGCCGGGGAGTGCAGGGTGGGTGACTGATGCACAGGTACTTTGTGTAACGATTCCTACTGTTTGCACGAAGTCACTTTGGCCATTTTTTCCATTAAGAAGTGGTTTAAAGTGAGTGTTTATAGATGAGTATGAAAACAGCTGTTTAAGTAAAGATGGAATAAACTTGTAATACCACATGTACAGCACAAAGCTTAGGAATTCCCTTTTATGTGACCATGAACAATAAGCTTGCTGGGTATCCTGCTAGGAGCAGCTGAAAGCCAGGCTGTTAGGATGATTTGTAGGGACTCCCATTTCTGGGAGATGAGCTAGCCATGCTGAAAGGGGTGTGTGCTTGGCAGTGTTTGCCTACAGTTGCCTCTGCCATGGCAGGAATTGCTCCTGTGTAGGAACAGGATGTGGGTTCTGCTTACTCCCAGCAGCAAGCATCCAGCCTGGGGTGGACATGGCAAAGGGCCTCACCCCAGTTCCTGAGCCAGGAGGGGCTGAAAAGGGTAGAGGAGGGAATCATGAAAGTTTGGAAAGAAGCCTGAGCTGCACGCTGAACAAGCCTGGCCACCCACCAAACCCAAAACACCCACTGTTGCTTGGTGCAGCTGAGAGGAAGTTGGTGGGGACAGCTCCCTGCCAGGGATCTCTGCTGTACTGAACCATTCCTTCCGCATGGAACTGGTGAGCTCAGAGAGCAGGGCTGGATAAAAACTTACAACTAAGGCAGCTGGCTTCCAACATCCCTAGCTGCCACACATCTGCATTCACTGTTTAGCAGATCTGCTAATTGTGTTCTGGCATTTTGGATCATTTCTAAGCTGAGATTCTCTCTCTCCCTGTGCATGTTTTCCTTGCTACATCTGGTTGCACATACAAGTATAATATTAATCTACAAGTTAATCAAGAGATTTTTGAGGAAAGTGAGTAATAACAGGAGGACAAAGAGATACTAAAACACCTGGACACATTTCCTGATGCACAGCAAGTACTCTGATCCAGAGAGGGAGCCTGTCACTGAGGCTTCCAACGTGATTATCTCTTTCACCAGAGGACTTGGCTGTCAATGCACACATACCTCTCCTGGGCTGGGTGCTCTCTGGATCAGAATCTCAGATTTTGACCTGGAGCTGGAAGAATCATGTTTTTTTTCTCTTCCCCCACAGCAAACAGGAGACAGAAAAATACAATTTACTTAGATCTCTTCAGGCTCTTCTGGATGCCTTAAAAAAAAATAAATCAGAGCTTTTTCTTAGATGCAGCTTTCAAGGTACCTAATTATCACTTGAGTTGGGCAGGAATATAGGCTGAGAAACCCATTCTGTCGGGAAGACTTGAGTCATAATATGGTCATGGTTTTTCCTTGGTAAATAGAACAGATTTTACGCAGCTTAAACCAAATGTGCGTTAGACAACTGGTCTGTATGTCCAAGGCAGACATCCCGTCGTTCTGACACACTGCTTGTTTCTCAGTCTGGTCTTCTTCCCAGATTCCGTCATCTCATCTCAAGTGACCACAGATCCCAGTCTGTGGAACTACTGAGCTGGAGACCAGAGGCTGCCTGGCAAACAGGACCAGTTTTCCAAAGCTGCGGCGCAAACCGAGGGAGCTGCACGCGGTAACGCTGAACGTGGCGCGCTCCCATGTCCCAGCCGCAGCGCACCGAAAACATCGGTCTGCTCAGCAAGAGCAGCACAAGGTGGGAGCCCTGTGCCGAACCCTAGCTGGGCTCCAGGTGGTTCCAGCCTTTTTCCTGCAGCAGCTGGACCAGACAGAGACCAGGGACATGCCTCTTTCCTAACATCACACTGCCTGCCCAGAGAGCAAGCATATGGCCCCAGCAGTCCCTCCTTCCCTCAGGGGTCTGGCTTTGACATAAGGGCACACTCATTCTCTAGAAACACTGCTCTGCACCAAAAGACCTTAAAGGACACCACCGCAGCCAGAACCAAAGGGCTTTTATCTTAAAACACTGTATTACTCATTACATGTTAATTTATACAGCAGTGATTGTTGTGGGGCATGCAAACAAAGCAGAAAGCATCCAGGTTATTCATTCTAGGAGAGACTGACTCCATGACGGAATCCATGACTTTGGATTTGAGTATACAAAGGCTATAACCTTTAAGGTGGTAGCTTCCTACCTGGTTGCAGAGGCTGTACAGGATTTAGTTTCTTTGAGCCAGGTGCAAAAGAGAGCCCATGCTGGATGCTTTGTTTTGCTCTGATGCCTTGGGAAAAAACCCTTATTCTGCCAAAAGCTCTTTGCAGTACTGCCTCATTCTCTGTAGGACCCATCACATCCTGTCTCCTCTTTGACTTGAGCAGGGAAAGGACCACAGTTTGTTACAGCTCCTCTGCTGCTAGGTTACCAATCTGCTGTAATGATCCAAGCCTGAAGGACAGGCCTTGGGTCATCTAAATACAAGGAAGCCCCAAATCTGGTTATTAGTTAACCAACCCTTTCTGACTGACTTCCTTTTGTCCTATCCCCACAGTATTAAGGGGCTTAACACAGTAAAAGTTTGTGTACTTGCTTTCCTTACTTGAGCCCACCGGTGGGGACAGTGTGGCATTTCTTGTGCTCCAGTAATTGCTCAGGTGTCTTCATGAACTTGTGGCACACGTCACACTCAAACATCCGTGTGATCAGGTGGATTTGCAGGTGACGCTCAAACATATTTTTTGTTTTGCAGACAAAGTTACAGAAAACACATTCAAAGCCTGAAAAATAGAACAGGAAAACTTAGTCCTTACACTGTGGCCAGATTGACTGCATAGAGAGTGAGAGTTTGTATTTGTTAAACAAATTTTTTACCTTTCTCTGACTTCTCTTCAGTGTTCACTGAGGTCTGACTACCAGGCACTACAGAAATGACCAGTAGGTTGTTTGACCCCTTGTTTTTTGGGGTTATATCTGCATCTTCTTTGCTGTTGGCAGAGTCGCTCAGGGCTGACAGCGAAGATGAAGATGGACTGTTAGATTCACTGGGTGTCTTCCTCTCTTCAGCTGAAAAACAAAGAACAACAACTAGTTCAGCAGATTAGATGGATTAGATGGAGTCCATGATTCTGTTTTAAACTTCAGGAAGTACTTATATTCAAAGTTAATTCAAAACAAGTCTGAAATTAATTGAACTGATTTAAAAAAAAAAACATTGTTGGGCCTCCTTCCTTTTTATTAGTGTTTAACCACAGTACATCTCTCAGTTTATCCTGCAATTGAGTGCTTCTGTGATGGTAGTGGGAAGGGATCATGCAATTCTACCTCATTACTGGACTGAAAAAAATCCCAAGAAAACACTTTGATTACTCTGAGTTCAAAATCTTGTCATTCAGAAAGGAAACAGAATTTCTGTAGGTTTGAGGGACAGAAATCAAAAGTACCTACTGGTCCAAGCTAAACTTCCCCTACCTTTCCATTTATGGAGGCCCAGTGAGTAAATCTGGGATGAAGGGTAAAGGAGAATAATCTCCCTCATTGTACTGAAGAGCATCCTCAGTAATCATTGCAGAGGTAACAGCGTGGTCTCAAGATTTATATGTTTTTATTAGGATCTCCTTCAAAGATAATTGAAAAGCATGTTATTTAACTGGACCTAGAGATAAAGTTCTTTATGAAAGAAAGAAAGCATCAGAGCTTCCTTGTGTGTGCAATAAATCTATGTATCACACACTTGAACTGAACAAGAGAGAGTTTCCATATGAGAACTGCCATGAGCCAATGAGGCAAGGATGGGCAAATTATTCCCTCCCACCCATGTCCTGGTTCAATGAGAGCTGTGTTAATAGGAGACTTCACTAAAACTTCAAATTCTCCATGTGATACAATCCCCTGATCAAGGCCTCTGCAAATACCAGCACCTGTGTACTTAACTTTAAACTGATGAGTGGCACCTTCAAGATAAAAATGTAGGAATGCACTAATGAAATCTGATGACCCAAGCTGCCAATAGGGAGGATGACTGGATATCATACAGAAAGATTCACTGACCTTGGGGACAAGAGTAATACAAATGGAATGAAATTTAATAGCACAGAGAACAAGGTTATGACCTGAAGGGCCAGTAACAAGAATTTTTGCTACAAATGAGAAGTGCTTAGGTTGGAAACAGTCAAGGAAAACAAAAGTAGAATTTGAGCAGAACAGGGGATGAATATGAGCAATCAGTGCTGGGGAGCCTTCAAGGAAGGTAAACGTGATCACGGAATGTTATTGTGTGACCTATTCCCAGTAGCTGCTGCTGGTTTGCACTGCCACCACTGCTTATTTCATTTCAGCATGTACAGCTGTGATTGCATATGTCCAGAGCAGGGGTTCCAACAAGAACATATGCAGTGAGGGATTGGTACAGCAGGAAAACTGTGTTCCATACAGGAAAAGGCTCAGTGTACATTTAGAGGGGAGAGTGTTGTTCTCCAGAAATGTACTAAGGGAATAAATACTGTGGAAAGAGGAATGAAAGGTGGGGGAAGGAAAAGGCAGACTGCTGTTTCAGATAGAGGGCACTTCTGGACAAGAACAATGCAAGTGTATTCTGATTATCACTACGACACACAATGGAAATTTTAAAAAGGTCCCTAATCTTTAATGCAAGAAGTCTACAGCTGCCTGTCTCTTGAAATAGCTCATTTAAAACAATGATACTTCTTTGAAGGCATATGCCATATCCTCACAAACAGTCCCTTTATGACCTGGTAACATCACAGGGTAAGGAACTGGAGTCAAGTGACCCAGAAAATCCATTCTATTTTTCACTCTGTATTTGCCATATGTGTGAACATTTGGCTGAATCACCAGCTGAGGGGCTTAGTTGGGCAGGGTGAAGGAAGAACAAGGGGGTTTTGCCTATCATCAAAAGACAAGTAGCAGTTTCAATCTTTTAGCCACAATAGGAAAATACAGCAGAGCATAGCTCACTTTTGAGCTCTGAGGCTTTTCACATAGCTATGGGTGATGTTTCTCGTTTGCCTTGAACTCCTCTTTATGAAGTGAAGTAGTGCTGAGAGCTATGCTGGCATAAAATCCCTTGAGAGCTTTCCAGTAGTTCATATTTCTGTAGTTCCATTTAACTTATGTATCTGTGAACACAACCAATTGTATTCTTCTGTCCCTTCTTCATCCCTCCTGTTCCCCAATTTTATTCCTGGTAGGACAAGAAAAGCAATTTAGCAATGGAAAAGTTGTGCTGGATGCAATCAGGTTCCCTGTTGTAACTACAACTGTGAGTAGTTTGTGGCAGCAAGAATGCTTCTGCCTAGTCTTATAAGAGAAATTAATTAAGAAGATTCCAATTTTCTTCTCCTTAAATTATGCCAGACTTCATTAGCTGGACTAAGCATATGGAGCTTGTTTGAAAACTGCAATTGCTCTTATCCTTGGCTATAAAGTGAGCAGGACCAGGGAGCGAGCACGACCTGTTCTGCTATTTAATATAAAGTACATTTATGGTATTGCTGAATCACAGTGTCAACTAAACATCAGTGTGAAATTCCAAACTGATGGACTGTGGGGGCAAACACAGCAAGGAGCAAAGCTCAACATAATGTTTATTTCAGACTTAGAGCCAGGTGTGCACAATTAGCCCTCGAAGTCACCTTATCATTGCTGAAGTCAAAGCAGGATTTTGATGAAATAGTAAACCAGAAAAACAAATGAAATATTTGACTGACTCCAGAAGGGGAGGGGATTTGGGGGATAAGGGGAATAGGAAGAAGAAGAGCTAAGTAGTCCTTCATTTATTTCACTAAGCTTGAAAATTGATCTGCACTACCAGATTATTTGCCTGGCTGGAGTCCAATTCACTTCAACTTTGAGAGATCAGGCCTTAATTAGCAAGCATTTCAGTGAAAGCAGAGTGCTAATGGGAAGTGTGAAGGTTGCACCTAAAAAGCAAGGAAGAGAGAGATCACTGCAGCTGGGAGAGAGGGATCATCACCTGTGTGCTTGTTGTTGACATGAGCCTTCATATCTGCCTCTTCCATAGTGACAAAATCGCACGCCGTGCAGCAAATGGAGAACATCCACTGCTCCTTATCCACGTGGAGGGACATATGACTGACAAACTGGACATTCATCTCCGTCTCAAACCCACACACATGGCAGCTGCAGGCAGAAGGGAATTCAAGAGTAAAAGAAACATTAAAAACCAAATCACAAACAGAAGCCTATCACCTTTCTCCAAATTTGCAAGAGGAAACTCGCAGCAGTTTTCTGCTCTTCCTTGCTGCTCAGTGTTCACTGCAAAATTCTTTTGTCTGCTGAACTGCCTTCGAACTGATGGCCATGCCAATGTGATTAAGGGCAGACACAATGCAACAATCCTGTACATGCTATAATGATGCTAAATAATCATAAAGTTAATTAAAAACTACAGATTCCAGATGCTGTGCATCACCTAACCAATTCCTTTGGGCAATAAGAGGCACTGCAGCTTTGCCAAGATGTTTAGTACAGCTGATACACTGACAAACAGAGAGCTTGCTGCACACTCCAGGAGTGATTTTCGAGCCCTGGAATGGTTCCCATGCCAAACTGGGATCTTGTGCAAAACTGCCTGGCAGTTTCAGTGTAAGCAAGTAAAAATGAGTTCAAACAGTTCTTATGCTTGACTGGAAAACAGCAGTCTTAGCTATGCGAATAATTAGCAGGGATACAGATTTTGCAGCCAGCACATAAACAGAGTGATACTGAGAGGCAGTGGAAAGGACCCTTTAATTTAACTTTCTTTGCAGAGTCCTCCTCTTGCTTTGATTAGGCCATTAACATTTAAAACAAGCCAGAAAGATTGGAAAAGGCACATACTCCAGGGCACTATTTTGCTTTCCCAAGGGGACGTACTAGATAATCTAATCCAGCAGGTCTCATTTATTTCTTACTTCTATGATTTTGTAATTAAATCTGCTCTTGGCACTTTGACTGAAAGTAAGAGTGATTTGGTAATCTGCTTGGCCACTAGAGTGCACATCGCAGTTTGCAGAGTGCACACCAGTGCATACAACAGGAAGAATGTCTAAATACCCATTTTATCTGGGCAATTCCTTTCAATTTTTCAGGCAAATTCTCCTGAAGGTTTTCTTTCTTTCACCGTGTTGGTCACAGAATGTATATACCTCTAGCAAGCAGAGGAAATGTGTAGATTGATAAAACAATTCTTGATAACACTTTTAAGCTATTTGATTTCATAGATTTGGCTGAAGACAAGGGAACAATCCGAGGCGACTGGAAGTACTGGGCTTTAGATGCCCTGTGAATCCGTGTAGGTGACAGGATGTTTCCAAACACAAAACTTAAAGGAACACTGCTTAAAATGTTAGAGAGGCTTCTAAGAGCCCAGTTGCCTCACAAAGCCACTTAACAAAACCAACTCCACAGCAAACCCCCGAGTCCTTCCCAATGGCCAGCCAGCTCAAACAGCACGAAGCAGCCAGCCGGGCTTCGCTGCTCGTCCTAAGCCAGATATGGGCCAGACACATAGTTCAGCCCTGGCTCCATCCCCCCAGCACCAGGAGGGTGGCCCTGTCACACGTCCTCAGCAGGCACACGAGGTGGTGCGTGGTGCACAGCCCTCGTCTGGGTGCTCACCTGTAGTAATAAGGGTGCTTCTTTCCATCGCTGCCCTCGGCCGTGACGGCGCTGACGATGTCCTCGGTGTCGGTGCTCACCAGCTTCACCGAGTGCACAGTCAGGTGCTGGTTCAGGTTAGCACGGCACTTAGCAGCATAGGGGCACAAGTGGCATTTGTATTTTCTCTCTTCTGAGAAAAGGAGCAGAAAGATGTGAGTGTGTACCTCAGTCTGAAGCCAGCTGCTTTGAAAGCTGCCAGTAACCAAGTGTGCATTCCTTTGGGTTTCTCCAAGCGGCTTTCAGGATGAGGTACTTTGGAAGCTCGACATTTTAGGAGTTTATAGGAGTTCACAGCAATTACTTAGAAAAAAACCCCAACTAATTTGAAGGTGGTTTAGGGCAAGCTTTTTTAATTTGCCTCTACCATTTGTAGTCGGATAATATAAAACTTTATAAACTGGAAAACTGGGGCAACTGCTGTTCTGGGAGCTGCAGCAAAGTCAGTGGAGAAACAGGTCAATAGTCTACAACTACTTCCTTTACCCAGCATCTTTTATTTGATTTTTGGACTTAGTTATTGAGGTTGCCCATGTGATCACTTGCAGAGAGCTGATAGTTGACGATTTTGTATTAAAATCTGAGGGTAGGAGGAAGGGGAACACTGTATATCATGAGTCCAGTTCCAAAAATAAACTAATGAAAAAGCTCACTCAAAGAAAAGTTGAAAAAAATAAACTAATTCATCATGAGTTTCTGATGCTTCACAATTTTAAATATTCCTCTTTTTGATTTTAAATCAGTCATTTCTAGATCCTGGCAACACAGTTTTTGTGCATGCATCAGACTGCATTTTGTGAAGGGTTGATTACAATAAGCAAACATTACGTCTGCTTTTACAGCCTTTTCCTTTGAGGGTCTGCTCCTCTAAAAATTGAAACATAATGCTGCAAGTGTGAGGGCAAAGGCATTCCATAAAGCAGCTTAGGACTAAGGAAACCCCATTAGACCATGGAGCATCTGAGCCTTTTCAGGATGGCTCTGCTGGATGGCTCAGCATACACTGGCATTATACCAACAGGATTTCTCAGCACTACATGGGAGATTCTTGCTTCCGAGTGTTATTTTATGCAGTGCACCTCAGCAGGCTGACAGAGTGCATCTGCCATATAAAAACTCTGTCTCAGCTGATTTGAAGCAGATTCACTTTAAGAAAGTTGATATGGAGTAGAACAATCCCTGTTCCTCTCAGATCAGTATGATGAGAGCAAAGATGAATGAGTTATTCAATCCTTTCAGTTTCACAGATCTAAAACACCAAGGCCAAATCTTTTGTTGTTCAGTGACACTTGAAAAGTTCATCAGGTGAATGATATTTCTGTCCAAAAAAACCCCAAATCCATCAAAAAAAAAGGCTGTGCCATCTCTTCAGAACTCCATTACCAAGCTTGGTTACCAGTTGGTGTCTACAGTCTGGTCTGCTGGAACCTGGACAAACTTGAGTCAACAGGTTTTGTAAGGAGAAATTTCACGTAGGCTGCAAGGAAATAAAATGTTCACTCCCTAAGCCTGCTCTGACATTGTGTCCTGTTCCTGTGCTTGGCTCTGCTCCAGGTGAGCTGAGGATGGCTCACACACTCCTCTCCTTACCATCTTTCTCCTCCCTAAAACAAGCCCCATGGAATTCCCCAGTGCTGTAAAAACCACAGGCAAGCCCTGCCTTACCTGTGTGCAGTGAGAGATGCCGGGACAGAGTCTGCTGGCGACCAAACACTTTTCCACACACGTCACAGGGAAACAGCTGGTCATTAAATTTCCAAGATGGCAATCCATTTCCCACCTCCAGCCCCAGCTTTTCTGTTTCTATGCCAAAAAACACAAAGTCATCTTAAGAACTCTGAAGACTTGCAGATTTCATTCAGTAGAGCCCTGTAGGCATCATATAAAACGCAGCACTTTGGCAGCATGCTGTGTGATCTGGCACATGAGTTCATTTAGAAAAGAAACTCCCAATGCTGGAAAGGAAATGAATCTCTCATACAGCATCTTTCATACACACTCTAAAGCAGAACGCTGGGCTGAAGTGTTCTGGACATAGGCACGGTCAAAGAGTTAAACCAGGTTATGTACAGAGAGAAAGTCAAGAGCAAGGAGGGCAAGCATTAACCTCTAATTATGGTTTTGTGGAACAACCACTCCTTTGGCTTTTTCAGTCACCCACCTTCGCCTGGTGCATAAAGAAGCCTGGTCTGAGATGGTCTATCTAACACTGGATTATTATTTGTGGCTGAATAAAGATTTTCAGATAGCTGATTTTCTACTGAGGCAGGAATTCTTGCTACATAGAATGACAGGATCATTTAGGTTGGAAACTCCAAGATCAAGTCCACCCATTAACCTAACATTGCCAGGTCCATCACTAAAGCCATGTTCTGAAGTGCCACATCTACACACACATGAGCAGTCTGACTCTGAAGACCAGAAGATTGCTCAGACAAACATTAAAACAAGAGGACACAACACCCCAGTATGTGGCTGGCATCCAAGGTAAGCTCTACCCAGCAGTGCTGTCCTCTGGCGTCAAAAACCCCCAGCAGCTTAGAGGGCCATTGAAAAACTGTGACCCAGAGTGAGCTATTATCTTTTAATAAGTGGTTTTAATTGTTTCAGGAACAGAGAGAGTCGGCAATACAGAAAAAAAGAAACCCCACAGAGCATAGAGCACAGATACGAAAGCACTTTGTAAGGAAGTCGAGAGAAAGGGACTGGGAATGAGGAAGAGGGAGAAAGGTTACCCAATGCTTCAAGAAGTTGAAAGCATGGCCAGTTTTGATTTGGACAGAATGGAGCAAAAAGCAGGTAGAGACTGGAGAAAGCAGTGTACTACTTAAAACAATAAGAGAAAAAGCATCAGCAAGTCTTGAGTGAAAAAATACCCTGTGCAAGGGTCCTGTTCCCTGAGGAGAAGGGACTGCTGCTGAAAGAGGTGCACAGAACTACAAGGGTACTTTTTAAACACAGCAGCCAGCAGTGAGGGGCTTGGTGTAATTCTTCTAGTTCCACTGGAAGGAAGGATGCCACTGGCAGAGCACCTTTCCCCAAACCAGCACTGCCTCTGGGATCGTTGCCCAGAACAAGCTCCGCCGGTGTGTGAACATGCCCTGACGGAGCAAAACCACTTGGCTGGCATTTCCAGGTGAATGGGGGGAGAGGAGCTGGGGACAGGAGTTCAGAAACATTGCAGTGAGCATAAGTCAACATGGTGGAGTTTGGCACAAACAGCAAAATCTTCATCCCATGAAGCACTGAGGAATAACCCCCCCCTTGTACTGGCAGCCCCTCACTGACAGTCAGCTACCACTGCAGATGTGACTACCATGGCTGAGAGAGTCTCTCCTTCAGAGAGAGCTTTTCAGACAACTCCGCTGTGGTTTAGCCAAAGAGCTGTCAAATACTGTATTTAATTTAAGCAATAATAAAAACAATGCCTCATTTGGGGCAGAGACTCCACATAGCAATCTCAGCAAATTTAGGGCTGGCCATACTTCCCAGCCCCTTCTCCACTGCTGTTTCGTTCTCCTGTGATCCTGTAATATGTACAATATTCACACCAGAGGAATTCTGAGCCACCTCTGGGTGCTACCATCCAACAACACATTTTTCTTAAAAGGATTTATAGTTAGAAAACAAGTTCTGCCTATTCAAAATACTCATTTTGTGAAATTAAAAAGGAAAACATCCCCCATCCCCTAAGGGCTGTAAGTGACCCATAGCCTCTAAGAACTTCAATAAAGAAGGATTCTTTTTATTGCTATCCTTGAGTTCCAAACAATGGAAAAATCTGACTCTGTGGTAGTGCTACAGATGTTTCAGCAGAGCTTTTTGAGTACATAATCAAAACAGTGCTTCAAATGAGGAAAATAGTAATAATTATAAGAGAAGGGCACAAGGGTGTAGGTTGCTTCAATATGGTCACAACAAAAAATTAATTAATTGGGACATGTACCAAACAAGCAGGCTCAATTAAGAAAATAAGACTCTTGACAATTCACTTCAGTATTAGTCATCAGCCCTCTTTTATCTCTTAAGAAAAAGAAATATAATATCCTCTTCCCTATGAGGGATTGTCCTGGGAAGCTCATGGGGAAGCTGGAAAAATAGAGATTTCTGATTATCTCAAGCTGGTGACAGCCAGTCTCTTGCAAAGCAGCTGCATTTTTTTCATTGAGGCAAAAGAGGACACTGAGGTGTTTTGAAAGTACTTCTGTTTACTTTAAAGTACTTCTCTTTACTTCTGTTTTCTGAAGTCCTAACTACAGTGCTGCTTCTTTCTCTTTTGACTGAATCGTCTCTCTGCAGCAAAGTGCTTTTTGTATTCAGCAGCTTCTTAGCTTGCTCATGGCAAACCAGAGCTGGTCTCCTGCAACAGGAGCCTCAGCATGGTGTGAAAGATTTCTCAGCTCCAAGGAAAACCACCTATTTCTACCCATCCTACCCTGTGGGCAAGCTTTGACTGCATCCTGGAAACTGGAGCTGTGTGTCCATACAGTGGTCCAGAAATCTCCCCAGAACATGCCTGGCACCTGACCTTGCCAGTGACCTGAAGAGTCACGTGAGTCAACCTCCACATTCATTCCTTGGGCTCTGGCTCTAATTAATGCCAGGGAATGGCATTTTCTGGGAAGCAAGTACAGGCCCAGTGACTCCAAGACCACAACACTGGGCTGTGCACAGTGTTCTCTGTGCATGCCTAAGCCCTGTTCCAAGGCAGTCAGCATTGTTAGCCTTAAAGAACACCTTACACTGTGGCCAGCAAGATGGACTGAGACCAACTAATGTTAAATAATAAATCACAGCTGGGAAAGATATCTCTCAGAAATCCATCGTTCACCATGACATCCCCAATACTAAAATGAAAAGGAAAACAAAAAGAGAAAAAAAAAAAAAAAGACTTGATACAAGATTTCTGCTTTAAACATCCACAGCAAATTCCAAAACTCCTATGTTAGAAAATCATACAAGACAAAATTATATTGAAATTATTAAGCAATAGACTGTATTTCTGTGTGAGTTTTGGAGTTTAAAACAAAATACACTCAGTAAAATGAAAGGCCTCCAATTTCTCCAGTACAACATTAAAAAGAAACAGAAGGATTAAGACTCAGGCTATTACAAAGGTAGTGATAAAATTATTTTGAAATAACTTTGCATAGAACCCTCAAGAGCTAAGAATCTTATGTAAAGGTAAGACTTAATTAGATATAGTGAAATACATCTTTATGGACACCTTTCCTGTCCTGCATCACCTGGTATCACTCCCCTTCTAGCCACAAGTCAACTTCACAATGAGTAGCTGTGTAGAGCTGATCATCCAAGAGAGTTAGGAACTGCCACCATCTGTATTTTCTCTGAGGTGAGGACATCAACTGCAGAATCATTGTTCTGTGCCTCCTCTTCCCCTTCCAAATAGATTTAATTTCTGGTAAACAAAGCACTGCAGCTTGAAAGAGTCACCATTTGCCCCTATTCTGAGGTGTTGGGCATAATTCTGAACACATATGTATTTTCAGTTTTCACATTTAGTGATGAATCCTTTCCTCTCCAACCGGTGATATCAATACAGAGAGTGTGTTAACCACGCCTTCTGAAAAGTCTTTACCCTGACTTTTGTCAGGATATGCTTGGAGAGAGGACACCATATCTGGTGGAAGCTGTAACCAAAGAAGAGGACGAGGCGTGACCTGAATACAAAAGTGACTGTCTGGAGTCACCTAATCAGCCTTGTGACTGCTGGTGGCTGTCAGGCACAAAAACTCCCCAGGGACTGGCTTTGGACTCTGATATTTTGATTATTTGTTTTCTTTTACTTTGACGTATTTGTCAATTACTGCTTCACAGTGTTTTATGCTACATTATGTTTTAATGTGTTGTCCAATGCCATGGCCAACTTTATATCTTTATACAAACAATGGAAAGAATGAAACCACTATTTAAGTGGAAAAGACAAGCCTAAGAAGACAAACAAAAAGTGTGCTGAGGTATCATTCCAAGAAGATAAATTCATGTCAAACCTTTGCTGGTTTACTGTCTGCTCTCACATCCTGTAACTCAAACAGCTGCTTCTCTGTTTTATCTTTGCACCTCCATAGACCTCAGAAGCAACCAAATCCACAAGGGCAGATCCTTATGGTCAGATGGAATCCCTTGGATATAAATTAAATAGATTGTGCTTTGCAATAAGTATTCCTTACAGAGATGGGATTGAGAGGTGCTGATAAGCCTTAACAGGGAAGGTCAAAATTCATTTTCTCTCCATCCTTCTGGAAGTGTATGTCAGAGCTATATTTTGGGTTATTCAGACAGTTTGACACCACACAAATGGTCAAGGAGAAACCAGGTAAGTAATTTTGAAAATTAAATGAACAGAAATCCTGTGAAAATAGAGAGTATTTCAATAAGGTGGCTAGAGTGTTTTCAATAAATGCTGCTTGCAAGCCACCAAACCGAAAATTAATAAACTGACTAAGAAACAGTGGACAAGGTAACCAGGGTTCTGTGAGCTCATGGCAAGAGGATGAACACTCCTGTGCAGATGTCCAACAGCAAGGCATCTCACCTTGCTCAGAAAGACTTGGGACATTAAACAATCATCAGGTAACTTTTGGCTGCCCCCAGCCTGAGGTGAATTGTTGCTTTTTCCTTTGAGATCTGTCAAGTACCCCACATTTACCCAAGAGGTAAATACACTGCATGCAGCTCTACAGGAACGTCACAAAAGCTTGCTCCATTTGTAAGGTTATTTCTGTTTGGTTATGTCTAAAAGACAAAAACTTCAAGAAATTACTTATTCAAGGTCAGATAATCATACAAACATTGCTTTAAAAACATTTATTTGCTCAAAGAAATTTTCTTTCCTTCTTCTGTCTGCATTTATCTATCTTATTATACAGTCTTACTATTTCTGCAGTGTTCCCATCATCAAAGATGCATTTTATTGCTTTGGAGTCTTCCCCTTACATGTTCATCCATCACCTCTGGCAAGCACACTGTATTTAAAAATTGAGAACTCCTTTTATGAAATATATAATTATGGCTCTGTTGCAAGCTTGTTTGCCAAAAGCCTGTGAAAGGTTCCCAAGCTGAAAAATATATTGACTATATGGAATTGCAGTGCTCCAAATACTATATATCTTACTCCCTTTCCAAATAGCTTCCACAAAGGTTTTATTTGTAGGGCCAGAATCCTTATTTCTAGTAAGTCAGTTAAAATAAACAGTGGAATCCTTCCAGGTACTGTAGTTCCTGAGTAAGATATCTCTCAACTTATCTAAGGTATCAGAGATCCTGACTGGCCCTGCAGTCTTCATTTGTCACCGCCTGCATCGCTGCATCCTGTCCGGTCCTGGTTCAGGGTGTATCTTTTACTGTGAGCAGACTCATCCACTACTAACTGAGATAAGCAGTTGCTTTCTAGGCATGACATTTTTCTATATTCCCCACAAAACCACAAAGAAGATAGGAAACTCCAGTTCCACGTGTGAGGGAGTCATGTCCTTTTTGTTTCATAAGCCCCAAAAATCTGCACGTAATCAATCTTAATGACAGAACAAATGCACAGAGGAAGCAGAAAAAGTCTACTTTCCAACAAAAAAACTTTACCAATTAATGCTCTTATTTTTTTCCCCTCAAAAGCTTTGCAAATGTGTAATGTTACTATGGAGCTTGATAAAAAGCAGTAATGTTATGATAATTTAAAATCCTTGACATGGAAGAAAGTAGAACCCAAGTGATTTTATGTGTCAGTAGCACAGTACTTAAGCTGCTCTTTCTGAAAACAGCAACCACCAAAGTTGGAAATACTTGAGTAAAGTGCCTGCACAGCCCACCAAAAGAAGCATTAATATTGTGCACAGAAGTAGTGCAAATGCACAGCAAGAGACAGCAGCACTTGAAAAGGTCGCTGAGAAACAATAAAGATGTCAGGGTTTGGGAAAAGAGTAAAAACAGGTAAAAGGTGAACTTTAAAGTTGACTCCATAGAGAAACATGGAAAAAAAAGTAAAGTCCCCTTCACTGCTAAGACTGAGCCCATTGCTCAAAAATGGACAATCAGCAGCAGAGGAGAACTCAGGGCAAAGAAAAGATTGGGACAACAACTGACTTTAAAACACAAAGCCGCTCCCACCTTCTACCTTTGCATCAAATCTCACACCTATTTTCATTTGTCTTTTACAACACAAGACTTCTGAGCAAACCATGAGATACCTTGTGATAACCTTCATCTGCATTACAAAGCTCTGGGATTTGCTTTTATTCTCTGCATTAAACTCAACTTAAGAAACAACCAAGAAGAGAGAAAAAATCCAGTAAATTCTGTGCAAGGTGGCTGAAGTTGAAAATTTTTAAGGAACCCTAAAGCTACAATAATGTTGCAATCATTACTTGAAAACTACTTTTATGTGTACATCATGGCATCAATTTGAGGATAATGCTGGGCAACAACCTCGATTTCCCCCAGCTTGTATTACCACTGCCTTGCTATAACAAAGCATAAACAGGACTGTCTTGTGGTAACTCCATCCCTTACACAACAAGAAAGAACAGAACCATGTAAAATTCACAACAGATGCAAAATCAGGCCCTCCCCAAGCTGTAAATTTGCTGGCTGAGAAGCAGCAGTCCTGGAAGAGTCCCTTTATCTCACAGCATGGCTCCAAGAGCTCCTCCATCATTCACAGTTATCACAGGGAACATCAGCTGAGTTTCATGGCTGCAGATGAAATAATGCAATAAGGCCCACAGGAAAAATGGCTTTTTTTTTTTTTTTTTTTTGACTGAGGGTGCTGAGACATTTTGAGAAAGGCAAAGGAAGCACCAACAAATCTGCTCCCCAAAAAGTGTTTTTCACAGCTTTACCTGATCATTGTTGGCCAAGAACAACTGAGCCTTTAAGTAGCAAAAGGCTCTATCACTATTACTACTTCTTTTTCTTGTTTAGAAATAGCAGCTAAATTTAAATCCTGCATCTATTGTCAGAGAAAAAACTGGTAATGTACTCTCTTATATTTTCATAATATATTTAATTTCATTTCCTCCCAAAAATATCTTCATGACAACAGTTGGATGTGCCATAATAAACTTACATAAGTTTCCTCTCACTCACTCCCAAGCAGGTGGCTCTCACATCTATCTCAAGCATTACACTGCTTGTAACACTTATTTTGGGTGCTACAACACTGAGTTCCTATGAACTTATGAAAGTATAATTTGCTCCTATTGCTATTTTTAAACCAAAATTAATTCATTTCCATAACACCAACAGGTTTCTATCTTTTTAATTTTTTCCCTACAATTCCGCTTAAGACACACTTCCAAGAAACAGTTTTAAAAACCACTCAAGCATTTGTGCACATTAGGAGCATTATGGGGCATACAAATTTTCCTTTTTTGCTTTTGTTTTTGTCAATGTGACAATTCCTGCTTGCAGGTCCATGGGAAATACATGCTTTTCTCTTCAAAAGTAAAGATAATAGACACACCTAGGGCACTTTGCAGAGGCTAACTCTAGTAGTTCCCCATCCAGCATTCAGATACAAATACAGACAAATTGGCCTTTAGATTGTATTTTTCTTTTCAGCTTTCTGCCTCTTTTGGGGTGATGCAAAATCTTCTGTACTTGGAAGAAGCTGATGACCAGAAACCTCAGTGCAGGAATGCAAAATAAAGCACCAAATGCAGGCTGAGTTCCCGAGCTGAGCGAATTAACACAAAATAATCAACGCTGGATGAACAAGTAACTACAAACATTTGGCCAGAGCCACCTTTCCCAAGGTGCTTGTGATTGCTGCTGTGAAAGAAAACATTTTTGCTGCTTTTATTGCAGACTCCCCAAGTGATAAACACTGAATCAGCCATTTCCTTGAGGCCTTTAACTCACTCATTTCAAGATATTAACATCTCTCCTTGCTCTCTCTCCTATCACCAGCATGTGCATCTCCCTGTAAACCATCCCCTCCTTCTGCATAATTCTCCCATCTGCCTTCTGCTTTTGCAGGGCACCAGTGAGTACCACAACTGCCCCAAACTCAACTAAAACACCCAGCAACAAATCAGGGCAAATTTGTACTCAGATTGAAATCATGCTGTAGAAGAAAAAAAACCCCAAACTTGTCTTCAGCTTTGCTTAGATTACTTTTAAACAATATTCTTTATGCCTATCTATCCATCTGACCAAACAGCTGATGAATTATGCATTTAATTTACTCTTAGGCAGACAAATATTATAGAAGATGAACTTGTACAAGGTAAGATAGGTGAGGACTGAAGAGCCTCAAGGTAACTCTAAAAAGAAATGTCAGGAATGCTGTGTTCCAATTCCTTTTGCAGAGCTAGAAAAGTAATTTTAAAATCTGTCTTTCTATTTCATGTGGAGCTCGTATTTGGAAAAGTTTCATCTTCAGGAAACAATTTGACTCAGTGCTGATGCTTACATTCACAAAAGATTCTGATATTAGGAAAGACAAAAGAGGATATGAAACCAGAGATAGGTTTGAATGAGATGCAGATTCTAAACCACAGCATGCTGAGTATCTTTAAGCCAAATGCCTCATCTATTAAATCTCTTTCAGGAGGTTGTTCAATCACCACTGTAGCTTTATTACTGAATTTATATCCCAGAATTAGATCTGGAAGGGACCCCAGGAGGCCAGCTTGTCTCTCCCACACCCAGAGGCACATCAGTCACTCACCAAACTTACCCATCAGTCCCAACAGATGCTTTTCTTATTTTTTTTAAAAAACCCTCCTGTGACAGGGGCTCCAGAGGCTCCTCTGACAGTTGTGCCAGTGCAAAAACACCCCACTGCTAGAAAGTTTCACTTGGTGTTTAGCTGCAATCTCCTCTGCTGTCATTTAAGCCTGTTACTCCTTATTCTGCTCACATGAACACAGGCAAGGTTTATTATTTTCCTCCCAAAGCTGTCATTTTACATATCTGAATGCCATTGTCATATCTCCCCTCTTTTCTTCTCCAGACTAAATAAATTGGTAAAATTCTTCAACCTTCATGCACAGCTCATGGGTTCTAAACCTCTGACCACTGCTGTCTCCTCCACATTGTTCTTGGATTACAGACCCCAAAATTGAACTCTGGGCTCCAGCTGCAGAGCAGAATTACCACATGTGCCTTACAGACAACATTCCCAACACCTCAGCCAGATGTTTGTCCTTTCTGCAATGCCACCTCTAAACACGGTGTCTGACCAACACTAATCCAGATCCCTGCCTGGGCATTCATCCCTCCCCTTTCTTCATGGCACTCACCATTCCCCCAGGCACAGAACTTTGATCTCACTGCATTGGCTGCTATTTTTCACCATTTCTTCAGTTCCTCAAGGTAAGTCTGAACTCTAGTTCTGTCCTCTGAAGTGCTCATAGCACCTCCTTGCAAGGTGTGCCCCAGACATTTAACAAACATCCTTTCTCTGCCATCATCCACAACGTTAATAAAATGAACGAATGCCAGAGCAAGCACAGCCTCTTGTAGACCCCACGTGGTCCCTGGGCTTTGGCAGCTACACTTCACCCTCAGTTAGAGCTGTACCTACCCTGAGTTTCCCTGCTCAACGTGGGCATATTGTGGGAGGACACATCAGAAGCTTCACTCAAGCCCAGAGGTCATTAACTATTGTTAGGCTTTTTTCCATATGCATCTCCAAGTTGGTTCCAGTTGTCCTTCCTGAAGCCAACAGGCTTTATTTTGCTGTTTTCCCTTCTTCCTTTCCCAAAACCAATTCTACAACTTTGTGTCATTCTCCCCCAAGCTGTCTTCTATCACCTGCATCAAAAGACAGCTCCCAAGAACTTGCTGGGCAGCCCTGTGTTATCCCAAATTCACTTCCCAGAATAATACAGGGCAGTCGAAGTTCCACATTTCTCACTAAGTACTTCCAATGATTATAGCTGCTCAAAAAACCCTTCTCAAATTTGACCTCCACTTGTGTTATCTGGTTGAGAATATTTATGGCAACAACGATTTTACTTTTTCAAAAATCACTTGCTATTGAGTAACTATTACTCAGCAAACTTATTATGGTAAGGTAAATAATAAGAGTTGCCAAAATAATAAGAGACGTCAATGAGTATTTTGGCCTGTATGAGAACACTGAATGGTATTGGAAAACAAAATTTACCCTGTGTAAAGGCAGCCAATAGTAAAACAAGAAATACAAGTTTTCAGATAGATGTCAAGTGCCTTTCAGACAGCCATTAGACATGAACTCTTCTGCTTGTTTTAATTAACACCTTTCATCTTGAAGGTCCTGTAAACAATTGGCAAAACAATCAATGCAGTGACTTCACAGGGAAAAGAAGTGGAATCTATGTGGCCACATCAGTTTGTGCAAAGTCCTGCTCTTTAGCCTATATTGAGAGACTGGCCAATTCTCCAGGAGCGTCATGGGATGCTCAGAAGGATACGATCACATTCCCTGCCCAGTAAATACTGATGGTTAAGAAAAACTAAGACATGTACAATGATGCACATTTCACTTGTCCTGCCTTAGCCAGAGAACACACCATACACAGGCCTGAGCAAGAGGCCATTTGCTGATTTGAAATGGTTTGTTCTGCATAATAAATGATATTTTCAGCTCTGAAAGGGACTCTGCTACTTATGAAAACTGTGTGGCTGCTCAGGACACAGCCTCTATTGCTACACCACAGATCTGCACCACACGTGCAGGAGATGCAAACCTGCTTGGGAGCAGATCCAGAAGACTCTGCAATCAGCTGAAGCTGCCTTGGTTATGATCCCATGGAATGGACCAGAAATGTGGAAGCCTCTGCTCGGTGGCTGTGGTGCAAAGTGGTTGTCAAGGCAGCTGAGTGCACAGGGAGAGAAGGCTGCACGCAGGCAGAAGGTCACGGGAATCTGAAGACAGGATGTGATAGATGCAAAACGTGCCAGAGCCACTATCAGGCAGTTTAGCACTGAATTATGTTGAACAAATTCTGCAAAATCTGCCTTGCTTTGGAGAACTATGCCAAGTACAGCCCACTTGTACAGCAGTCCAACTATCTCACCTTCCTAGAATGACTTTCCACAAGGTGCCAGCTATGTGTCTCCTGCTATCAGACTGCAGAGAGCCACCTCAGTGGCTGACAGTGCCTGCCCTTCCAGAGAGCTCACACCAGTCACTTGTACCCACAAGACACTCTTTTTTGTGGGAAGAATTAGCATGTTGGAGAGAAGGAACTCAAATCAGTTACCAAAATAAATTTGCTGCTCTGTCACAAAAAAACTTTCCTACCCTCTATGGAGCTGTCACACAGGTTGGATTTGTCAGAGGGACATCTCTCCAGTACCCTTTTTCATGCCCCTGTGGATTTTTACACAGCCATACACATGCACACCCATGTGTGAACACACAACACACACACAAAAGAAGAGTATTTAGTGGAATCTTACTCCCAGACAAGTACCAGAAGAAAAATAAAATTAAAAGAGTGCTTTTGAGGACCGAGAGAGGCAGACTTTGCACAGCTTAGGGAGTACCTACAACTGTGCCCTGCAGGCAGCAATGACTGTGTGGCATCTGCTTCCAGCACCACTTCCCCCAAGCACATTTCACAGAAATCCTAAGACAGAAATGAACAGCAGGACCAAGTGCCTGATGGAACATGCCTTGGTAGTGAATTAAGTGCCACTCTCACTCTTCTACCCTGACAGGAAGCCAACAGGGGTCAGGGACTCTCATCATCAGGAAACTGAAGGGGGTATCCAATGTCTTGGATGGGCAGAGCTCATAACTCAGACCAAAACTGAAAGCAGATAAAATGATCATAAGCACTAATAATGGGATAAAGCAAGGGGGGAAAAGCACTACTAAGTCAATTCACATGCATGTGCACTCCCCCTCTGCAATTACATTGGCAATAAAAATTGCTGTTCCATCACAGGGACAGAAACAGCTGCCAGGGTCTTGAAATATTCTTTTAGGCTTTCAAAAAAGTCTGAAGTCCAGCAAACATGATTAAGGGAATGGAGCAGCTGTGATACAAGGAGAGCCTGAGAGAACTAGGACTGCTCAGTGCAGAAAAAAGGTGACTTGGTGGGATCTTTCCAACCTGGATAAATACCTGATAGGGGGAAATAAGATGAAGTCAGGCTCTTCTTAGTGATGCCAGTGGAGAGGAGGCAAGAGCACAAATTAAAACACAGGAAGATCCGTTTAAACATAAGAAAACAATTTTTCTTATGGTGAGCAAGGTCAAACATTGGCACAGCTGGCTCAGAGATAGTCCAGAGTCTCCATTCCTGGAGATATTCAGAACCTAATGGGACATAGCCTTGAGCAGCAAGATGACTCTGCTCTGAGGAAGGGACTGGAACTAGACTTCTGTGATTCTCTCAAAAATAATAATCTGCAGGTTCTGCTGTCCTGAATGAATTAAAAAACAATTGTTTGTAATCATGCTCTTAAGCCCTGGCTTTCATTTACAAATTCTAACATTTGAACGTTTTAAGAAAGCCTTCCTACAGTAAATAGGATTACCCACAATGTGGAGTTAGAGGCTTTTTGGCAGATGTAAGCAAACAACTGTATGAAGGTGTGAATCATTCTAATTAACTCCATGGGTACATAGCAGGGAAGCTACACAAGGGCAATTTAAATGCCAACATTTCACTGCTGGTCACTTCAGTGGAAATTCACAGGATTTGTGTGTTTTATAGTCCCCTGAGGCCCTAAGGGTGTTTTACAGGGTGACAGAAGTGGCAGTGATCCCACACACAGAAATCAAACCCTCAAGGAGTCCCTTCATTTCTCAGTGCACTTATAGTGGTCTCATGGTGATAGCTTAAAATTCAGAGCTGGTTGCTGTAGAAGGTTGCCAAAGTTTAGTTTGCTGCAGAGCACAAGAAACCAGAATGGAGCACAAATACTGCCAGAAAATAGTGGATATGAGCACCTCTGCTGGTTGGACTAAAGGAGCTCTTGCTACTTTCTACTTTCTAGATGCTTGGAGTCACAGAAAATTACAACATCAAGAGTTACATTGGCCTTAAAGCATCTTTAAAAAGGGCAGGAAGATACATGCAAACTCATACTAAAGAATGTGGTATCTGCACAACACCACCACTATGTTTATTTATCATATTCAAGCTAAAAGTCTAAACCCTCAGGAGGTATTTTCCAGCTACAGTAACAGAAGAAAATAAACAAGATTAAGTGTGTTCATGGGCATGCCAGTCTCACACAAATGCTGAAATTTCACATGATTGAAGGACACAGCCTCCCTTCACCCTGTTCGCATCCCACCATTCCCACAAATTATTAGGGAAAAAGAGGAGATTAGTTCACTACTTCCCCTGATGTGGCCACGCAGGTGTTGGTACTGCTGTGAGCAGAATGTGCAAAGATGAGGCCCTGGGAGCAGGCAGGTTTTCACCTTTTAGTATGATTGAAGTTACAGTGGAATTACTGCTCGAGAGAAAAGGACAGTGTGAGTATGAACAGTAACAGAAGAAACCTGTACATTTGCAGAATAGTCCTGGAGTTCCAAACATACTGGAGTCTTTGTTACACATATTACCTTAGATCAATTAACATAAAAATGGGCTGATCCCACTAATTACATCATCAATAAAAGAACACCTGACACTGCCAAAATGCAAAATTTTTGCACTGTGTTTCCTAATTTCTACTGAACTAAGCACCATGCTGCTGATTCTGGACAATCCTGAAGAGGAAGCCTGTCTGTCATCTTACAGGTCAGTGCAGAGTGTGGACACACATGGCAGAGGAGGGTCTGATAAAGTTCAAAAAGGTACTGGAGCTTTACTGGCTCTATTTCACTGAAACAAACCAACAACCAGTAAATTAAGCTGTGGCTTTCTTAGAGAGGACTGTTCTACAACTGAACTACAACTCCCCAAGACCTACATCCTCCAGTTCCAAAAGTTTATTTTAGCCATGAGAAATTAATTTACCACCATCAAAATTACAGTGTTGCAAGTAGTACTAAATTCTCACAAAAAGATGGATTTAAAAAAAAATAAATTAATCCACTAGAGATGGAGTTGTTTCAATATTTGGCACTGTCAATGCAAATGAAGGAGAATACCAGGTGCTTGGTAAACAGGAGAGAAAATAATGAAATATTATTATATTACACACAGATAGATATACATGGCGAAAAAAAATCCCCAAAAGCCATGGCTGAGGTTTTCACCAATATTAATGAACCATCCAGAAAAGGAATACTGAATATCACTCATCTGGCTTCCATGAAGGCAGGTTTGATTTACAGAATGAGTCAATGAGATGGTGGAAAACTATTAAAGTACATTAAAGACTGGCTAAGGGTCAGGAAAAGCAGCATAAGATCAAGTTTTTAATTTATCCAGTGATCTGAACTGAACTATATAATCTGACATAAAACTATTCTGTCAAAAGAAGAATCTTATAAAACAGAAGATGAAAATGTCCTTTTTTAAAGTGACTGTTTGACATAAAAATTTTAATTTCTTCTTCCTACCTTTTGCTAGATTAAAAGAGGCCACATTCTTATAGGGGGCAGCTGAAATTATTGAATTGGTTTGGATATGGCTTTGTAATAAATATTACTTTGATACTATTGTAATTTTTAAGCAAAGTGTGTTTGGTTGATGTAGATATCAAAACTATTTTATTTCCATTTTTGAGTAAAAATGAAATTATTTGGACAGTAAGACTAATACAGAAAAGTGCAATATAATAATATGGTTATTAACATAGAAATTGCCTTAAAAAGTGAGAGAAGCAATTCCCCAAATCTAACCAGTAAATTTGAACAATATACCCTAGGAAACTCTGTCTTCCCTTCTCAGAGTATTAGGAATTCACCATAGATTATCAGGGAGATACCATGGCTTCTGTGGGTCTGATTAATCCCTTTCTGACAGCTGTTGGAGATTTCATTGTTATTTCCTTGGATACCTGAATTAAAATCAACTCTCCTGCCTGTGATACTGCTGCTGATTAAGAATACTCCACCCTTTTTTCAGGCCAAATCCATCACAATATCATTATTTATTTAGGATTTTTTTTCCCCTCCACTAAATGCCCTGACCAGTGCATTGCGTTCACACATCTTTTAATATTCTTTCCTAATTATTTCATACTCCTTGGGGAATCTTATCTACTCAATGCCCTACAAAGAGTGCTCTGCCACTTAAATACCTGAATTTGCAATTTTCTTATAAACCAGGTATAAAGTGAAGTGGTTTACACTGAGCAGGCCACTAAGCTTAAGTCTCAAGGACTGAACTTTGGACCTATTACACTCAAAAATCCTCTTTAATAGCTTCAACGCACACACATACAAAAACCCACAAACAAACCAGAACTGCATTAATGAAAGCAATAGCAATATGCAGAAATTTCAGAGTACTAAAGAAATAATCTTCAGAGCTAGAATAACAAGTGAAACAATTCAAATTACAAGGTCATATGCCTAAGAGTATAGGAACAAGAATTTCTGTTGCATGCTGAAATTATGGAAAAGGAAAAGAAAAACATGTTACTATGTGACCAGCAAGAGAGACACCAGCACATTCTAGTTTCAAAGTCTGTGATTAATCAGGAGAGGCATTTCCAATATGCACTCAGAAGATTGCAGGCTGCTGAAAAAGTCAGGGGTAAAACCTCCTATGAAAGAGCACATATAGCTCTGACTACTCATATTTGCAGAAATTAATGCCCCTAAACAGAGGCAGAAAAAGGCTAGGAAATGGAAACCCTATCATACTAAAAGAGCCTAAAAGACACTGGCTGGCTCACTTTCCCAAAATGAAGGCAGGATTAGAGGGATGTAAGATGGCACATCAGATGGTGAACATCGCAAGGGAGAAGAATTATCAAAGTTGAAGGACAGCACTGGTGAAATAACAAAAGTAGAACTTGCTGAGAATAAATTCAGGCTGGAAAGAGAGTGGTCCCAATTCTTCAAAGGCGTGAGCTTCTGAAACAGCATCCTCATAAAAATGATAAGGATGATGGGGTTTGAGATGGAGCTTGGTAATGAATAAGATTTCATAATGTTACCTAGTACAGAAAAGAATTGAATTTGCCACATGAAATATCTTACTGTCCTATGTTCCTGTCACTTTTCCCAATTCCTCTGCAGCTAGGGTGCCAAAAAGTCTGCAGACAGAAAGTTGGCAGGAGTCTGGGGACGCAGCCGCCCGTTTTGGTGCTCACTTGAGAAGAGGCAACCGCATACGTGGGGCTGCACCAGGGCCACTGGACGGGGAATTTCCTATCATTTTCTTAGGCTGCTCTTTTCTACTTCTCACTGGCCTGTTTCAGGCATGGAGTAACCCAAAAAAATCTCAAGAGAAAGCATTTTTATGTGGGAGACCACATACACACTTCCACAGCATTTTCTGTAACACTTCCTGTAGGCCTTTCACAATGGATTGTTTCCGTTCCTTAACGCTGCTCTTTGAAGGGATAAAATGTCTTCAGAGCTATCCATAGCACTACATAGGCTATTTCTTCTTGCAAGGCTGAAACTAATAGGAAATTTACCTGTGGGAATTCTGCTGCTCTTTTAAAAGAATGAAATATTTGTAATTGATTACAAATTTAAATCACATTCTTGGTGCTACTGTGAAGTTGCACTTCAGGCCCAAGAATTTGTTGTGAAGCTGAGAAAAAACAACATATTTGGAATGATAAGAGCTGTTCCAAAGATAAAAATGTAGCAGAAAGTGGCATTTTAAAATTTTCAGTATACTTGCTACTATCATATATCAGAGTCTTATAACCACAGAGCAATATGTATTATAATACACAGACCTATCAAGGTTCCACAAAACAGATTATGGAGCAGCACAAACATAAAAACCCAGTCCCTCAGAAGCCATTCTAACACTCCAGGATGATCTAACCAACAAGATACTTTACACCTTTTAAGCAGAAGATCAAAAATGTCACCAAAACCCAGCCATACTTCTAGTGGCCTCACTTAGAGTGAAGTCTTAAAGAGAATTAAAATTCTTATGCGTTCATCTTGGTATGATGTCAGAGTCTTGCTGCTAGAGGCCGTGTCCTCTGAGGTATCGAGCCCTGCCTGAGGAGTCTGTGAATTCTCATCTTTCATCTGGGCATATGAATATTCCATGTTATGCCAAGGTCAAAAGCCAGGGCTGAAAGTGCTAACCTGGTTTACATTTAATACTTAAAAGCACCACGCCTGATCCAGTTCTCCTCACCCAGAGGTACAGAACCCACTGTTTCCTTGCAGAAGTGTGTCTGTGCACAGCCTGGAGACCCTTGTCCTTATCCTACAATTTTTTTCTTCTTGTTATGCATATTTACCCTTAGACAGCATCTAGTTCTTACCCTCATCTGCCACTTCACAAGCTGTCAAATGACTATTCAAGCATTAAAAAAAATGAAGGGTCTGTTAAGTTGTAAATTAAATGACAGTCTATAGCTGAAAATTAGCAGTAACATGCCCAAAAGTTTATTGATTGCTAAGAAAAGGTGAATAACCACCCCTAGAGTTGACTGTGTAATTACTGACCTTTAGAACCCCAGAGCTATTAATTTAAGAACAGATAGCAGTGAACTAGCAAACGAGTTATTTTGCAGCAGGACAGTGAAGGCACATATCAAGTTTTTGCATGTGTTCAGTGCGACCTTGAATAGTATTATTACATGCCTGTATTTTCCATTTTAATGCAGAATATAACCCAAGCTATATCTGGACACAAAATGCCTGTCAACTAGTTCAGAAAATGAGTGGGAAGGCACCCACAGACACTGTGGCCTTTCAGTACATTTGAAGAACTCCACATCCATCCAGAAAGGTTCTAAATTACTGTTAAAGGCAGGAAAATTGTATTGCCAAGCTCGGCCACCCGGGTACATGTCCTGCAAACATTTCATCTGTACTCCAGAGATGGAGATGGAAATGGCCAGGAACAGGAGAATAGCAGGCAGTAATTCAGCATCAGTACAGTGGCAGACACACACACACAAAAAAACCCCTCACCTCCCCTGAAATTGCTAAATTTAATCTGCTATAGACTACTGCACAATTCATAGAAACAGCAGCCTACAGACTATTAACACAAATGCTCCAGCAATATTTAACTTTCCTCTTTTTCTTCTAAATAATAAGCACTTATTATAATGAAGAAATAGCTGCCTTTTCACAAAGCAAACCATATTTTAAGAGCATTGGTCAGGTGGTGGAGTTTACAGTAAGAAAATTTTTAAAAGTAGTGAAGTAGTGAAAGAAAAAGGTATCTGACCTGGTGCAGACGTCCTTCCATGAAGAGTAGTTTCGTTGGGCAGGAGATCTTTTGAGTTGGAAGTGAATGGTGATTGTCTAAATGTGTCTTCAGAAAAGAAAGGGCTACAGGAAAAAACAAGATGCCTTTTTTTAAAGAAAACAGCAGTTAACAGAAGAAGAAGAAGAAGTAAATATTAATTTTGACCTCAACATCTTAATATTGTAAGAAATACCATCTTGTTAAAAAAATGGCTTCACTTACAGAATTCATGCTGCAAAATAGGCAGACCATGAGGCAGTGTACTTAAGTGAAATTGCATTTCAGAGTGAAAACTGAAGACCTCAAAAAAGGCTTTTAGCTACATTTCAACACCTCACATTTGCTATATCACAATACAATATGGATCATTAAAATTAACACTTCAAAAATTTGTATTCCATTGTCATATCTGGAGAGGGCAGTCAGGAAAGGTAAAAAATATTATTATTTAATATTCTGAACCATACAGTAGTTAAATTTAAAACAGAACTTTTCAAATATTAGGTTAAGATGCTGAATACTTCTATTCTGACATGGCCTTCCATGAATGAAACTGCCTCCATGAACTTGATTTTTAAAGAAGACAACAATTCATAAATTGAATGGGTGTTTCCCAAGAGTATAAAGCACAAAAATTACCAGCTACATGATTCCAAAAAGAATATTTTGCTTTAGTTTTAATTAACAGGCAGAAGAAAGATAATTTCAATAGTGAAATGGCATCTCTGTCAAAGTGTTTGTTTTCTGCTCAGTTAAAGATCATAACAGAAATAAGAATTCCTTGTCTGCAGTCCAGACAGACATCAGCAAGAGGTACATAAAAAAATTCAAAATGGAAAACTACAGCCTTTCTTGGAAAAATGCTTTCTAAGGGAATGTATTCCACCTGCAAGCAAACCATCAATTTCTTCTAAGCAAAGTGAGAATCACTTGAAATCTGATCTCTCCCAGACTGAGAATCCTTAGCAGGCTGGTGGATAGTGGGTGTTTTAAAGGTGCAGAACAGGAGGCCAGACCATTTCTGCAGCCTTTTCTTACCCAGGAATAAAATCCAAGAATCTTTTCAGTATAAAGGACCTACTATGAGGTCTTACAAGGTGTTGCACAGCGAGTAGTCCAGACTCAAAGCACAAGCCAGCTGCACCAAGCTGACCTCACCAGTCCAGATACCCAAAGTTTCTGTCCAAAAGGCACCACTTGCCTGTGTTTTCCCTCATGCAGATTTTCTGCAGAGAGTGAACAAAGTGTCTCCACCAAGCCACTTGTATTCTTAGTCAGATTTCTTCTGCCTCAGGGAAACTTGTTGATAATTAGCTGACTTGATTGTGAAACACTTTTGGCAACCACGTTGTTTTACTTTCCTATTAAGTTTTTTTGACATTATTCATTTTGTGTTGTTCCATATGTGACAGTTAATGGGATATTTTGGTTATTTCTATAAAAGTTTGAACCCATCCATAAGCAGTCAACATTAGGCTGTGCTGAAGGGGAAGGCGTGAAGTTGCCCGAGACCTGAACAGTTTGGTGAATGCCAATAGCTGAACAATGCAGGATACTCCAGAAAACAAGTGACCAGGATAAACCAAAACAGCTCCAAACACATGTGCAAAACTTAACTTCTTCCAAGACTCACACTCCCACTCAGGGGTGACATAATACAAAACAGACTGACACTGTATAAAAATACACCATGATTTATTGCAACATTCTTCTCACTGGTTTAATAATGATTTGAAAGAAAAACAGCAATAAAAAATGTTTTATTACTATTGTAACTCTTCAAAATCTTGTAATCCGCTCGGGTTTCCATGTTGGCCATCCTGCTTGTGCCTTAGATTCAGTCACTGGGACACTGCTCACTGCTGGTTCTAAGCAAAGCGGATGGTGCAGGGCTTATCTATTTCAGGTTAGGCCATAGATCATGAGCAGGTGCTGTTGAAGGCCACATCATGTCATATCCCAAGGATTTCCCTCTCCTCGATTGGCCTCTGGTGAATTACAGAACCATCCTTGGATACCTCTTTTCTGCCTTCCTCTAGAATGGCAGCAGAGTCTCTTCAGAGGAGGCCCTATTATTATTTCTATTTCAGCAGATATGTCCTCCGATTCCCAGTGCAACGTATGGAGGGAGGAGCTCCTGCTTCATAGCAAGAAATTACACACATTGTCCTCAATCACTGTGCAAAGTCCTTTCTGCCGAAGGTTAAGCTTTAGGATATTTTTTATTTTTCCTCTGGCTGCACTTTTCCAGTGTCATGGCTACACAGTTCTCTAGATGAAAGAAACTTATCTTGGCATCTTACGGTGGCGTACTCACTTCCAGATCACTCGCTTCTCCACTTTCTGTCTTCTCATCACAGATGGCAGGCTCTACCATCTCACTCAGCCACTGAACTGTGAGGAATCCTTGCCAGTTCCGGCTGCTTAAGCAAAGTCATATGGAAGTATATGCTGGCAAAGTCCAGGAATACTCACAGGAGGAACAGCAACAGATAGGTGACAGTTAGAAATGTGAATAAGGAATAAGACAGCAAAAAGTGCTTGTGTACCCCATCTTGCTGGGGCTCGCTGATTTAAGCCTCACCAGTGACACAGCTAAATCTTTGTGCTTCCCAGCTACTCACAGGTGGACAACACTGACCTCACCTTGGCTCTCTGCAGCTGTCAGCACATTTCACACAGCGACTGTGATTCAAATGCCTTTCTGTCATTACTCCAGATGTGGGTTGGTGAGCCAAACTGCAACACCACATGTTTTCTTAATGCAGTCCAAGTGCCTCTATCCTCCACTGGCTGCTCCATCACATTCTATTTTTGAGAAGGCGTCATACCCTTACCAGTAAAGCTTTCCAGCTGTTTATTTGGTTTGGGGTAGGTTTTTTTTTTTTTTTTTTTTTGGCAAGGTCTTTCAAGTCAATCTGTTTGAACTCGAAGGATTTAGTAGACTGACTCACTTCCCCTTTTAAGAAGCTCTCCTCATTCATGTCGTCTTCTGCTGATAAATAGGCAAGATAAGAAAAGCACCTGGAGAAACTGAACCAGGCACTCAGCATTTCATGCCCTGATGGGTAGCAGCCACTGTAAGGATCTCAGCAAAGCTCAACACAAGTCTGACAACAGCCAACTGTGCTACCCTCTTAAAAGTTGGCAGCCAAAAGAAGGGCAAGTTATCTTTGAACTGTCCTCAACCTTTCCAATTGGAATTATCTTTGATAGATCCAAAAGTAGCTCTGAATTCTCACACCAGTCCTGCTAGTAACATCATGAGACACTGAAATCTATTTTCAACTGTCAGCCCATCCCTGCAGTGCACCCTGGATGGTTAATGAGTAGTTGGACAATATGTGCAGTTCTCTCTGTCTGTATCTCAGGCTTATGCTTTTTAAGTAGCACAGAAAGGCTGTGCAGGCTGCATATCCGACAAATTCCCACACTAACGAATATGGCTTCTGTAACCAGAAGCCAAAAGCTCAATTGAATTATCTTTCAACTCGTAACATCAAAAAGTCCCTAATGTACATTTACTGAGCTGGTCAGTTTATTAAAAACAAGTTATTTATTGCAGCTACCGTGAATGAATTGGATAGGCCTAGAAATTTAAGTACAATGTATTTCAGAGACCTTTTCTTTGCAACTGAAACACTTTTCCATTCTATCTGGGCAAAGTTGTTATAAGTTAGCACTGAGAACTTCTGTAAAGGGGCTGCAGAGGGAAGAAGCTCTTACTCTATCTTTGAGTGAACTCTTCATCACTTCAGTGTGCTCAGTCTCCAACCCATCCACAACAATTAGGGAACTTTCAGGTAGGAAATAAATATATCCTTGCCAATTCCTGCCTACTCCTTCTACCCTACCAAGGGCTCCTAAGTCTTTACCAGTTCCAGCTACCACTTACTGCATAAGAGCTTTAAATCTTCCCATAGGGACCTCACCTTGCTGCTCATGGATATGAAAACACCTTATGGGCTTGTTCCCAGCCACAGTAAAGTGCACATTTCTTTAACAGCACAGGCCACAATAGGATCATGTTTTTAACTCCTGCTTAATTTAAATTACTGTAATAATGTACTGTAATCTTTAACACATGTTTTGTTAGCACTGTCTTACAGTCTGACTTTAAAAAATTCATCTCTAGAATGTATTGAGATGACAGAAATACTAAACTGAAATTTTTCTTTAGAAATCTAGCTAGTCAGAAGACAATCAAAATCACCTCTTCTTATATTGGTCCATGTCTTAAAATCCAGTTGTCAGCCTGGTCCTCCTTCAAGCATTGCATGTACCATGCAGTTTCTTTAAAGTTTCAGTTTTTGTTGAAAGAAATAGAATAAATAATTCTTAAAATTATGTGTGACTACTTGATCAGAGGAGAACAGACAAAAGCCCTTTGGGCCTTTTTGACCTCTGAACCCTAAGCAATCAGATCTATCATTGTAGCTTTTCAGATACGGGTTCCATTACTCATGGAAATATCTTACATTTGTACTATCAGGTCACATTTGCAGGAGACAGACAGCCTTGAGTTCACAAGGCAAAAGGAGGCAATGCTATTTACAGTGCAGCTTTGCAGGTTACCACAGGCTGTACTTACCTGGCTGTAGTTCTGATGGTGTTATCCTTATTGTGGTTGTGCTCTTTGCTCACCTTTTCTGCAGAGGAACACACACGAGTTTTGTGATTAGCATATGTCATATGTTCTCTATCAGATTTTATTCAGCAGAACTATTTTAATGCTTTCAGGTAACAGCATAACCCAGGGTAATTTAGGGTAAATGGTTCCAGCGTTATTCGAGAATGGGCATGACTTTATTTAAATTAACACCCAACAAGTTTTTTCAGCTCCACACTTCAGTGTTAGAGCTCCATGCAGAGTGTGCAATGCAAGTGTTCATTGAACACAGTGCTGGTCCCACTGCCTTTGTGTGACAGATGAGGTTCACCTTCTTTGCCAAGGGAAGTGGGCAGTGCAGCCCCAGGAGTGCTGCATCCTGCAGCCACTGGCCACTTAGGCCAGGAGCTGCCATCTGCAGATTCCCCTCTACAGGGATCAAAGCAGTTGTCACAAATTATTTAATTAGCTTTCAAAAATACAGGAGCTGAACTCTGGCTTTTCCAACTCAGTTGAAATACTGTGAGCCTGACCTGGCTGCCACAGTGCTTTAAAGCACATGCAAACTGTGGGGGACATTTGGCAAGGCCTCTAGGTTCCAAGTGTGAGGGTAGGAAGATTCTAACTCCTATTAGTTTTCACCCCTGGTGAGCTCACAGTTTCATAGAACTTTGGGGTTACACAAAAAAAATCTCATTTTGTTCTTTAACTTCGGCTCTTGCGCAGCTGCCCGGGATTTACCTGATAGCTGGAAGAGCAGCTCAGATGCCATCTTCACTGATATGTCCTGGCTGAAGAGATTCCTCTCTGGGAGCACACGGCCCTCGGGGGCCTTCTGGATGCGCTCGCTGATGTCTCGCCCCAGTAAAGTGCTGTAGCCAACGTTCTGGCCGGGTTGGCTGGGTGACACCGAAGCCTGCGAGTCGTGGATGTCAACTTCCATCGGTTCTTCCTTTATCTTCACCGTCTGGGTTTCCTTGAAACTCTCGGCTGCAAATATGTGTTTAAAAAAAAAAAAAAAAAAAAAGAATAAACAGCCGCCATAATTAGCTAATTAGGATGTAATTTTTCGGAGTGCTCAAAGCAGAAATCACAATTACCAAGTTATAATTTGCGTACCGCATCCCTGCAAATGGGAAGGGAAGCAAGCAGCTGACAGCCTCAGTATTCTTCTGCCTCTTATAAATAGAAGCAAGCTCTTGAAAATAATTTTTCAAACTAGAAAGCAGAAAAGAGTTGCATATTTGCAAATATGAGAGTTACATAACTTTCTATGAATACTGAGTGTGTGATGACACACCAGTTAGTGAAGCTTTGTTTCTTATTATTAAATGAAGTTGCAGCTCCACACCAGCTCTCCTAAGGTGGGCACTGAAGGCCTCTTACAAACTCCAAATTACTCTGTATCAGCAGAAGTACCAGCACTGACAGTCAGAAGTATCAGAATGGGGAGAGAGGCAGAGGAGGAAACCTCACCTTCTCCTCTTCCACTCTCTTTCCCTTTACAGAAAATTCCAGACAACCATGTGAAGAACCTGTTTGTTACACCTGCACAAGCTTTCTAGATGAGAGGAGTATTCTGGGGCTCATGCTTTTCTCAAGGCTGACAGATATTCCCTCATGCATTATAAGGTCCATTAACCTTAATGAACAGTTTTCTTAAGTCCACATCCTCCCCTCCTTGCCCTCCTCTCCAGTTTCCCAGGTCTAGCAATCAAAACCATAGTCTAGAAGCCAATTTCTAGTTCACTTTCTACACTTGGGATTCCTTGGCTGTTGCTGAATGCTTTGGTTTGGCTGCAAGGTAAGTGATCATTTTTTATTCAGAATAAAAGCCATGAAATCTCAAAATCAAGGCTCCAAGACAATTTGTTTACTACACCCCAAATACCTATACAGCCCTTTTGATTCAGACTTTCTGCTGTCAAAAGAGAAGTTGAAGACCTGTAGAATTTACTCTCAATTTAGTTTCAGAGAAAGAGGATGATTTTTTTCCTAATGATTTTCATTCAGAGCAGTCCTGAAAGGGCATTGGTGTCATGGCAGAACTCCCCAATGAGGTGTTGCTTCTGCTAGCTGGATGCTGACCAGAAACTCCAGAGACAGCATAAAAAAGGCAATATGCCTGGAGAACCAAGAACATAAATAAATGCATGAACAGAGTTAAATACTCTGGTAAGGTAAGGAATCATTCCAACAAAATTTGTTTGCTCTGGTTTTCCCATCCTCTCTAACTTGCATGTGAGTGTGTCAGCTTCACAGATTTTATTCCAAGTGTGAAGGATTCAGGCCTTTCATCTTCAATTATCCAATATTACAATGGATCTCAGAGGCACCAAAACATGGTTTGGTTATCCCCAAAAATGTTTTCAACTTCCTCAGCTGGTTGGTGTCATGTTGTCGCCTTCAGCAAAAGATGGACAGAATCCCTTTACTGTGAAGGCATAAGCATTCTACCTAAAATTAAACTGATATGTATCACCAGGTCCTTTTTCATTACCTTGGTTTTTGCCTCTCTCCACATTCCTGGAATAGAGAAAAAGTGGCTTTACTTCCTACAGCTCTTAAAAAAAAATTGAAGCCAGGAGATAAAAGCCACTTGGATATGTTCCAGGAACAATTTACATGAAGTGCTTTCAATCTTTTCTTATGACATTTCTTGACCTTTAAAAGACACATATAAACATTGATAAAAATCTTTACCATCTACTATCCACAGATACATTTCAGACTTCAGAAATTTTTATAGTGAATTCTCAGCTGAAGACTGGTTAGAAATATCATAATGCCTTTTTTTTTTGTCCTGTTAAGAAGATTTTTCTCTTCTTAAAATTTTGTTTAAAGCTTCCATTACTCTCTTATTATAAAACCACCAAACCTTGCATCTGTGTTTAAAAGTGTAAAAATAGCATGCTGTGCATTGAAAGTGAACAGAGAGCAGCAAAGGAATGCATCAGGTAACAGTGTCAATCAAAAGCTCAGGTAACTCCGCAAACAAATGAGTTCTTCAGATGTCTGACAGACTGAGCTCTGCACCCAGCTGCCAAATTTAGGTGCAGAGTCAAGCTGACCTTTGCTGCTCTCTCTGCTTTTAAAATATTCTTTCTATTTCTGTTCCTGCTCCACACAGTTTAATTCCCTGTCCTGCAAATGCTTTTGTATCAGACAAACTGATAGGACCCCAACTAAGGCAAGAGTCAAGCAATACCAGTGACCTTCTCTCCCTCACCATCAGCGAGCACTGCAACTGCCCTAACTAAATCTACATATTTGATCATTTCCTTTGACCTTTATCTTTCCAGCTGCACCCTTTTGATCTGACAGAATGTCCCTGCCAAATATGAATTCTGTCATACTCTAAATCCCCAAAGCAAACACACAAAGAGAAGACTGAAGGAGGGTTTCTGATAATTTTACAAGAGCTAATGAAAGGGAAACACAGTCAGTCTGTCCCACAAGCAGCAATCACAGGCATAAAACCCTGCTGTACTAGAGCTTATGCTGGCAAAATACTGTAATTAAGGTTATGCCCATACCTGTCTCACCATATAGGCAGTCAAACTCCAGCTTCTTGAGGATTATTTTCCCTTCTGTGCTGTTCATTGTGGAGTAAGGTGATAGCCCTTATTTCTTTACACAGGTATCTCACATGGTTATAGTGCAGCTAAAGTTTTTCAAGTCAAGTACAGGTACACAAAAAGGTCTCCTGCTTTAAATAACGATATCATTTTATCTTTGACTTTTATAGCAGACCTAGTAGATCAGCCAGTTAAATAATCTGCAATGTATCAGAATATGAAGTTAGTATATGAGAGTCAGGTTTTTTTCTTCAGGTCAGATTTCTATAATAGTACAGCAAAATCTGTGGGCTAAAAAGACTCAAACAGCTCAGAAGTATCCAGACCATGATCTCCAAAACACAGTCTGCTATTCATTCAAAACTAACCTGGGTGAGGCTCAGAATAACAGCTCAGCAGTGCTGAGACACTTCATAGGGCAAAAGATGAACTAAATCACCCAATATGTCTTTTTCTGCTATTAACTTTGTAATAAAGAAACACCTTAACAAAATAAGAGAAAACTATTTTATACATGGATGTACTTTATCAATCCACAGAGATGCTGTTTCTTTACAGAGCAGTGTAACTTTTAATCATCTTATCTATGAAAGCCTTAAATGAATGTCATCCTATTCGCATTGAGCAAGACAATTCTCCACATCAGTTGTGAAAAACAGAGTACTGGACAGGCTTGTTCCAGGAGGAAGCAATTTCTTCCCAGTTTTCAGGTTCTCTGGCATTCACAACTGCAAGGAATCACAAAGTAGTGATACTTGCTACAAAAACCCTCCAAACCTAGAACAGCAGAAACATAGAACAATACTTGTGCTAAGTAAAGCCTAAAAGCCCTAAAAGCTCAGGTTACAACATTTATCCCTGCAGGCCTGACAGTGTCACTTCTATAAGGTGTAGCAGTAAGAGCACTTCTGAAATTTAGTCTCAGACAACACCACTCTACAGCCTAGAACAGAGGATGGCAAGTTCTAGAAAGACCTTATTCAATCTCTCTGAAAGTTGGGACTATCACAATCCAGCTCCAATTGAGCACAAGTCAGCAAAGTGCCCTTGTGGCATCCAAGGCCAACCCTATTTCAGGCCCCATTATCAGATCTGCAGCCATCAGGCAGAGGGAGGAGATTCTTACCCTCTGTTTTGCACTTATGAAGCTGCATTTAAGGTATTGTGCCTATCTGCCTCCCCCATGTCAGGACAGACACTGACATGCCCAGGTTATGTTCAGTGGAAGGCAAGCAAGGTTGTCAGAGAGCTGCTGCAAGACAGAAGAGGAGAACAGCTCTGAGAACTGGGTTTGTTCAGCCTCAAGAAAACAACACTAAGGAGACACTTTTATTGCTGTCGACAACTCTCTAAGGAATAAAGGGAAGGTGTAGGGAAGCTAAAGTCAGACTTCTCTCATAAATGCACAGTGATCATATGAGTCAACAGACAAGCTGGAACATGGGGAATTCTGTTTATATATACAGGAAAAAGAATTCCCATCAGGATGGGGAATACTGACACACGTTGCTGAGAGGTTGGGTTCTCCATCCCTGAACACATTCTAAATTTGGTAAGACCCTCAGCAGCCTGCCTGGCTTGACCTGCTCTGAGCAAAGGTCTGGAATAGATGACCCTGGAGGTCCCCTCCAGACAAAATTATTTCATGAACCTTCAGCACTAGGCCAACTGCAGGTTCATCTTGCAGAACTTTCAAAAAGAAGATAACACTTGTTCTAATGCAGCACTAGAAATTTTTCTTAATGTCCACTCTGAACTTCCTAAACTGCAGCTGGCAGCTGTTACCCTTTCTTTTACCATCTGCCAGCTGGGAGAAGAGTTTAACTCCACCACTTTTCCAAGTTTCCTTCAAGTAGGTGCAGGCTGCAATTAGATTGGCCTTTAGTTCCCCTGTGCCAGACTGGACAGGCTCAGCTCCCCCAGTGCCTTGCAGCACAGGGAAGCCATGACCTGATGGACCTGATCAGAAAGTTGGAACATCTTTCTGTGGAGACAGGCTGAGAGAGCTGGGGTGTTCAGCCTGGAGAAGGGAAGGCTCCAGGGTGACCTTACAGCAGCCTTTCAGCACTTAAAGCAGGCTTGTAAGAGAGGTGAGGACAGACTGTTTAGCCTGCTGTGATAGGACAAGAGACAGTGGTTTTAACCCCAAAGAACGTAGATTCAGACTACATATAAGGGAAGAATTTTTCACTATATGAGTGTTGAAACATGGGAACAGGTTGCCCAGAGAGGTGGTAAATGGCCCATCCCTGGAAACGTTCAAGGTCAGGTAGGGCAGAGTTCTGAGCAACTTGATCTTGATGAAGATGTCCCTGCTCATTGCTGAGGGGTTGGACTGGATGACCTTTAAAGGTCCCTTCCATCCCAAACCATTCTGTGATTTCATGAAGCTCTCACATGCTCTGGAGGGGACACTGAACGTACCCTTCCTAATGCAGCACACTCTGCTTTTCCTGTTATTTGAGATAGAAGTCAAAGGTAAGGGATAGATTTCACAAAAAACACAAGTCATGCAGTAAATATTGCTTTGGCTGACACAACAGCTGTCCAATAACCTTGCATTGCCAAAATCAAATGAATATTTGTTAAAGTTTCTTCCAACCATTTTATTTAAAACTTCATTCTGCAACTAAAATTCTAAGTTGCTCATATTTGCTGAAATGCCCATCAGCTTTACAAATCAACTTTATGAATCAATTTAGAGAAGAAAGCCTTTCCCATATGTCTCATAAATTGGACTCATGTACCAGTCTCCACAATGAAGCAGACAGGGGTAACTAGTGGGTCAACTTGTACCAACTTCAAAAGCTTTCAGCACGGAGAATCAGGCATTCTGTTATGCTAATTGTTCTGATTTGCTAGAAATAAACATGCCCTAAAAGAGCTTAAATAAAACCTCAGAGGTAGGGAACAGTTGGTGAGCCCTGAAGGTTCTGCTACAGTGGCACAACAAGGAACATCTGACGTTCCCTAGGGCGCTGTGCTTGATGCTTTATTTTGCTAGTATTTTTTCCAAACCGCTGTTTTATATAAGACAATGTCAATGAATCAATGTAACAGGATCCTGCATTTGAAAAAAAATTCATGAAATGGCTCATATTTATTAAAGTGGAACCTCTGAACTCCCACGTTACAGAATTTTGCAACTACAAGCTGCTTCCCAGAAATGCGATCCAAGGGAAAAAAATGGAGCAAATTAAAGCCATAGACTAATTAGAGTTGTGATAAATATGTGCTGCCCTTTCCATTTAAATGGAAAGGTGGTGCTTACCTGCAAGACCCTACTTGAAAAACCTGGTTAAAATAAAAAACCAAAACCAGAAAAAGCCCCAACAAAACCCACTTGGCTAGCAGCAGGGTTTAATCTGGGAATGTGACTTGCCATGGTTTGCCATTTCTCTACTTCCCACAAAGAGAAAGTCTTACTTCGGATCATACACTTCCCTATTTACGTTCTGGGCTCCTAGAGAAGCCCCAAGGAACAAGACTTCCCTGTATTTTCCCTTCTCTGCCAGTTATCAAATCCTTCTAGGCAGGGATGAAAGCCTTGAGAGCTCTCCTGCAATCAGTCCAGGTGCAGGGACTCTCACGAGGTACCAGCAACAGGGATCTCCAAAGACAGCAGCCTAACTCCACACAGGCACTTCCCAGAGCAGTCCACAATGTTGTGGAAAAGAAATGTGCAGCAAGATTAGTTCTGACCTTTACCTTATGCTACAATTGTACTATCATTCTTTTCTCCTTGTTTTACTCTTTTAAAATAGTTGTTCTAATTCATGTGATTTCAATTAAATGTATGGTACAGTGTCAAAAAAATTAACTATAAAGCATGAAATATGAAATTACCATCCACATTTTAAGTGGATAAAGGCTTAATCAAAAAAATGCCAAAAACCCCATCACACCCCTCCCCTGTAATAACCAGTTGTTCCAAAAGAGGAACTATCATATAATTAGCTGATAATAAATGGAGTTGATCAGGAATGCTTTTGGACTCAATTGTAGGCAGCACCTCACTTTGTGTGCTGAGGTCATGAAGTAAGTCTGCATGTGCTGATAACCCAAAATTAAGACACTTTGTTAGTACTGGTGTATTACAAGAAAACATTGTGTGACCTGAGGATTGAAGAACAAAAAATCCAAAGGAACCAAATAGTACAAATGTCATGCACTTGCTTGGGCTAACAAGGAGATGTGCAATACATGGGGAATTGACCCACGGGAAAAAGAGACAAGGAAAACAACCTGAGTTACATGCAAAATGAACACATTTCAAAAATAGGATACATCTGAAATAAAGGCAAATGTGATTCAAACAACATTTCTAGGAAAGACAAGGACATGCTAGTGTCCCTGGGTAAAACACTACTTAAAAAGTGCTAGTACCTGGGATAGATTTTATACTCCTCCACCTATACACTCATTTTTGGACAAGAAGCCAAAATATTGTATGCTTCTAAAAGCTAGTACATGCCCTAAACATATCAGCAGCCTGACTATTTCAGTAGAAAATGAGTTTTTCAGCTCTAATATTGGCATGTAAATGCAAATATTTGTTTTTAATTTCAGTCTCCTCTGAAACCTACCTTTCAATATACAAGACTGAATGTATCAAACTGACCGGGAATCATTGAATGCGCCACTTAATTAAACATTTTGAGCAATAAATTAGCTTTTCCATGAAAGAGAACTGGTAAAAATATAAAAAACAGGTGCATTTGAAACACATTACTCCTATTTCTTCTAACTGATTTTATACAACATATTATGGGAATTTAAAATCTTGCAGGGATCCCACCCTTCCAAACAGAGATGAGAGCAATTTGCCCCACTCCACTATCTCCTCAAATCTACTTGCTTACCACTGGACCTAGTCTCAGTCAAGACTCAGCAATGGACAGAATTCCCAGCTAATGTTTGTGCACTCATACATATCTGTCTTCAGTTAGGAGTTTGTATTCTATTACCACCTGTCAGAGATGGGGCAGGTATCTCCTGTTAATTGGCCACCTGATAAAACCAGGTGGGGCAGTTCTCTTTATCTTTTCCACAACCAATCCTCCCTCAAGGAGATATCTTTGGTTAATGGGCCAGTGAGTCTCACTGTGAGATGTTCCGCCCAGGGGGAAGAGCCAAACATTCCTACATGGATAAAATCTGACATCTGGAACACCTCAGGGAGCCTTCTCCCACTGGATTCTCAGAGGAAGACCAGGCCCAGCTACACCACCACTGGACCTTCAGAGGAAACCTACATCCTTCTACAAGATCAATGCTTCAACAGAACCACATCCAGAAGGATTGCAGCCATCATTTCATGGGACTGTTACCAACACCCTGACCAACAGGGTGTCAGGTGGGATTCTGACTCTGTCAGTGGTTTCTTTTCTTATAGCATTTGTATTTTTTAAAGTTTTCCTAGTAAAGAACTGTTATTTCTATTCCCTTATCTTTGCCTGAGTGCCTTAATTTCAAAATTCGGATGGAGGGGGTCTACATTTTCTATTTCAAGGGAGGCTCCTGCCTTCCTTAGCAGACAACTGTCTTTTCAAACTGAGACAATATCACAGTGGTAATTTTATTTTCTTCTGTAGAACGGAGGGTGAAAATCTGCTCAAACCTTGCCTGTTAACTTCCTAACACCATTTCTTTCAAATGGGCATTTGATTTATTCTGAAATAGCAGCTTGATTGTTAGGAAGTTTTGTCCTGGCTGTTTGGGTGGAAGTGGGTTCTGCCCGGACATGCCTAAGAGACATGAGCTCTCTGAGCTTGGATAATCCTTTGGAAGAGGTGTGAGTAGGTATCAAGTCTATGAACTGTGGGGTAGGAGACCTGAATCCCAGGGGAACATGGGAAAGAAAACTGGTGTAAAAGGTCAAATTCCACCAACGTAATGTGTGGGGCAAGGGCCTGATCCCAAACTCTGGTCATGTTGCTGGAAGCAAGTGTCCGAAGAGCCCTTCAGCTTGAAACAGAGAGTCTTGTCTTGAATAACTAAAATAGCTGTGTGTGATTTTCTCTTGTTTCTTTCCATCTGCTTCTACAATGGCAGCTAACAAATGTTCTGTTAATATTCTACTACAGGAAAAGATGTTCATTCTTCTAACTTTTCCTAGCTCTAGAGTCATTTCTGAGTGGCTGACAAATGGAGGCTGACAAAGGGCTGGTGATTTGGAGTAAAGCTACCCTACAGTATGCACCAGACCAAACCAGGCTCCAGAGCTGGAAAGGCCTTCCACTACCCTGTACAGCTAAGAGCTGGCAACACAGCACCTCTGTTTGGGAAAATAGATTTCCCAGTAAAAAATATAAACCAGTTTATCCCTCACATGGAAGGAAATGGCAAGGTCTATGCCCAAATCCCAAGTGGCTCCCACCCATGAGGCTCAAACAATCAGCAGAATTCTTGCTCAGAGGATAACAGCAGCATGTATGTCAGGAATGCAGGAAGCACAACACTGTTATGTTGGAAATTTCTTCCTGAATTTGTATGTGATGCAGGTTTTGGTGATTAGTATTATGCAGAAGAAAGTGAAAATATCAAAGAAAGAACACAATCCATTCAGTCCTCACTAAGCATATAGAGAATCTGGAAGGACTTGACTTAAACCCAATTATAAAATATATCAAATCTAACAAGGGCACTTGACTGAGGATTTCCCACAGAGAATAAAACGTCCATTATTTTTCTTTCCAGTACCATGAAAAAGGAGGAAGCGTGTTCTTGTTTTCCTTTTAATCTCAAGAGGTGGCTCAGGAAGAAATGTGGATGCCTCAGCCCTAGAAGTGTTCAAGGCCACATTGGATGAGGTTCTGAGCAATATCTTCTAGTGGAAGGTGTCCCTGCCCATGGCAGGGGGGTTGGAACCAGATGATTGTTCTCTACAGCTCCCTGAAAGGAGATTGTAGCTGGGGAAGTCTCTTCTCCCGACCAACCAGCAACAGGACAAGACAAAATGGCCTCAAGCTGCACCAGGGGAGGTTCAGGCTGGACATCAGGAAGAATTGTATGACAGAAAGGGTTGTCAAGCATTGGCATGGGCTGCCTGAGTGATGGTGAAGTCACCATCCCTGGAGGTGTTCAAGAAATGACTGGATGTGGCACCCAGTGCTGTGGCCCAGGACAAGGTGGTGATCAATCAACAGCTGGAGTGAATGACCTTAGTGGTCTTTTCCAGCCTAAATGCTGCTGTCATCTTTAAGGTCCCTTGATGCCTAAAGAGGCTACCTAGAGCAGAGGCTAGACAGTGTTAAAGGAATAAAGCAGGTATTTGTTAAAAAGGCCTTCAAAGGATACACCTTGGGCAGTACAAGAGCCCGGCCGTGGCTCCACCCAAGATGGACAATGGGTCACAAGTTTTCACACTTACAACTTTTGGTCTGTTTACACATTGGGGTTAATTGTCCAATTACAGCTTCAGGTTATGAAGCTCCATCCTCCCAGATTGCTCTCCTCAATTCTCTGTTGTTTACACTTTTTGGGCCCGAAGGTGCAACGCTGTCCTTGGTTCTCAGGCTGGAAAAGGATTGTTTTGTCTAACTAAACTGTGAGGAGAACTTGCTAACACCTTATATGAAGTTCAGGGTTATATACTAATGAGGTACAGAATCTGGAAAATATGAAAGCTAAAACTTAAGGCATCATCTTCTATGATTCTGTGAAGAAGTGGCTTAATTGTTTAAGTAAGTTCTAAGCCACCAAAACCAGGCTGCAAAATTGCTTACAGTAGGTTGTGAAATCAACAGTCATATGGGAGTATTCTACCAGATAAAGATTCAAAAAAACCCCAAATAAACCACTAAAAAGGCTAATCATCTTAAGATTTTCCTTTTTGTAGTTGTCCTACATGAAACTGTATGTCAGTGATTTCCTCTCTAGTTTCTGCCTTAGATGGTAGTTCCGGGAAGTGCAAGTTGAAAACTGTCTGTGACAAACTGGGTGCAACCCCACCCCCCGGCTGATGCGGGAATACTGATGGCAGCAACACCGACTCCATAAATCCGAGTCACTCTTCACATCTTAATCTATGGATTAGCCAAAAACACCACTATCAGCAAAACTGCTCAGTCCCTGAGAGATTGTAAGAGAAACGTTACACTGGTGTACTTCTTACTACAGCCTTTAAAGCCTGGGAGGTCCCAAAACAAGCTGAAAACTTGACCAAGATTTAATACACGCTGGAATTCTCCCATATAAACAGGTATTTAAGGCACAAATATTCTAACATAATAGGCAGCAATAGAACTATTAAAACACAGCCTGCCAATGCTGAACTCCAGACTGACAATCCAGAACCCCTGTCTCTCTGAAGTACTTGACAAAAAATTAAATAACAGTGTTCTTTCTTTATAAAAATAGTTACATAAATTCATATGCACTAAGAAAAATAGTCACAGCTTAGCATTCATTAGGCTGCAAAGTTTTGTTACCAAAACACCTCACTGAAACCAGTTACCAGCAGCAACTGTGAATTACACCAATAACCAAGTGTTTCGTATTTGGGAGTCTGAGAAAAAATCTGGAAACTGGTTCTCTGGTCAGCTTTTGCACTTGGGTAAAAACACTTTTTGCACCATTAACATGGAAGGCTTGACTCAAATTAAAATGTGGAAGCATGAACAGGAGTGGATTAATTACATGTTTTATGGGGGAAATCCTAGTCAGCTTGAGTCTTTCAGATACAAGTTTGAGCTCAAATTCACAGTTGACAGCATCCAATCAAGACAACTGATTTCAGGTAGGTTTGACAGGGATCTCAGAAGTTACTAAACTTGTAAGCAATCCCACCAGCACTTCTTGCATGACTTTGGCACTATTAAAAAAAATAAGTCTTATCCAGTTTTGGAGAAGACTTAAAATCTATCAGATCCAGTTCAGGTGCAGAAGCATGAAACCCAGCCTGCCAGACTGACTTTCATGTCTTGGTCCTAAAAATTAGTTTGTTAGAAGTCCAAAGCCTTTTCATCATTCACTTAACCTGATCCCAGTGGGAAGAATTCAACCCTTTTACTTTCTCTTAAAACTCAATTCTAACAGGTAGACAAATCATAATTAGCAGAACATACATTTTTATTTGACTCCCTCCAGCTTTAACACTACCTATGTGTGTACACTGTCTACTTGTCTGGCAGAAGAATCTATCACTGAGGCAATGTAAGCAAGTTCAAGTGGTCTTGCTAAATGCAGAAAGCCGGCTCAGTTTACACAATTTTTTTAACAGTGTATCTTGTAATTTAGAGTACAATGTATTGTCAGAAAAAAAATAAAAGCTTTAAAAGTCATATTTTACAAAGCTATGTCAGGTGCAGTTAAGTACAGAAACATTCTTTTGATGTTAATGAAGTGACACGTGAATTAATTGGTATTAACACGGTTTTGTACATTTTAAAAATTACAGTACCTAAAAGCTTTAAGGCATCATTTCTTTTGACTTATTCCATAGTCATTAATTTAAAAATCAGAGCAGAGATAATCAGATAGTGTGGCTACAGACCAAACTGAGATATTTCACGTACATGACACTTTTCAATTGTTCCTTGGCTTGCTACTAAAGCTGAACCTACCTTCTTGCAAGGTAACCCTGCTAGCATACACACACAAAAAAATTTTCAAAATTCAATATTATTAAATGAAATATCTACCTGAGAGCTTCATGAGGAGCTCAGATGCTGCCTTGACTGACATGTCCTGCCTCATCACATTTGTCTGCGCTTCTTGTGGCTTGAGTTTCTCTTCAGGGACATTTGGAGCTGAGGCTTCAGATTCTTGACTGAACACATAGCTGGGCTGAGACACGGCTGAACTTCCAGCTTCTTCATCCTTAGGCTCCTCTTTCACTTTAAAATTAGGAGTCAAGGGCTCTTTTTGATTTGCAGCTGTCAAGAGAAGGAAAGAAGTGAGACTTAGTGTAATATATAATCCTGGAACAGCTAGTAACAGGAAGAAACCACAACCTGAGAAATGCTAGAGCAGGTACTGGAAGCAGACACATCCAACTGTGCTCAAAGATGCTTCAAAGGACAAACAAACTTCTGCACCTTTTCTACAAAGGGGAAGTTTTGAAACACAACAGCTGCATGTACCAAAGCTCAGAAGAACATCCTCTCACATTCTCCCTCCTACTCCTCCCAAAAGCGCTTCCCTGGACATTGGTTTGTAGGTTTTCTACAGTCTTGGTGGAAGTTTAGAACATCATTTCACGTAAGGGCAAATTTGGCAAAGCCCATGGGTATGACATACTAAGGTTTTAAAGCATGGAAGAGAGGCAAGAGATGAAGAGTAGGAAGACAGAAAACCTAAGAGTGGAGTAAAAGGGAAAAGATAGCAAATTCTTAGGTCCTAGAAGTTCCTGTATTAAGAAGATAACTAAGGGATTTTCAGAAGACAGCCCTGCACTGTTCCAAGCTCTATGTCCATAAAAAGAGAGTAAGTTTAAAATATTCCTTTTGAATACTCCTTTTAAGCAGCTGTACAGCCTCAGAGGAGGGCAAGGAGACTGGAGAGCTGCTTAAGAGCCACACACTGACCAATGCTGTCCTTGAAGGGTCTTTCTGATACCCCTTGACAGCGGCAGAACCTCTGCACGGTGTTTGGTTAAAAGGATAAAACCAGAAGAGCTCTTAAACAATACTTCCAAGCTCAGCCAACATAAATCCATGGGCAGAGGCATGACAAGCAGAAAGCTAAAGAAGCTGTACTATTTTTCAAGTAAATCTTACCATTTTTTTAATGTTTAACCATGAAGAGATACTTCTCTCCCTGTCTCTTCGTGACCTTTTCTTGGCCAAAATATCACTTTAAATTCCCAGTAACACACAGCAGATGCCTTGCTGAGTGCCTTTAACTTTGGCAAGTTTACATTTCCTCCAGCTCTCTAAACTTCTGTCTCCACAAACACAAAAGACAGAGCAAGACAAAATCTGGCAACATTTACCTGCTTAAACCCTAGGTCTACTTTCTTCTCAAATTCACAGCTTCTTACCGACTCTCAGTCTCCTCATTTTTTTGGCTTATTTCCTCAGACAATCCTTCTCAGCAACTCCCCCAAAACTCCTAGAGAACCCAAATTCCTGCATCCTACCATGAAGTGCTCACCACATCCCAGAGATCTGAACTCTAAAATATGAGGTACAATTGCCATCTTTATCAGAATTAGACATTGCATTTGCTACTTTGAGCCTTTTTTCATTTTCACACAGTTCAATTTTTTTACGTTTGTCTTTGGGGGTGTGCTGATGATTTTTAAAGCTACTGCATTACCCTGTAACACAACACATCTTTTCAATCTATATTTCAGAGTTGTTTAATTTTTGTCCTTGTTGCTTGGCAAGCCATTACCAAAGAACAGGATTAAGGCAATTGGTATAAAGAGTGCACACATAAGCAACGTGCACATACACATTAGTTCTATTCACTTCAGAAATTACATCACCTTATATCTGGATTTTTTAACCTGACCTATAGGCACTTTTACCAGCACTAGGAATTGCTTTTGTATTTTTTATTTTTTAAAGAAGAGCAAAAGCAGAAATACAAAACATTAAAACATGTTTTAAACCATAAGAATACAAGTTAGAACTCTCGAGCCAATCTTAACTTTATTAAGGTACTAACAAAAACTTCCATCTATCTTCTTTATCCTGGCCTCAGTCTATTCTGGGGTTTGACCTGGGGTGATGAACGGTCACAAAAACAAAGAGACCCAAACCTTCTCTGCTGAATTACCTTCTGCTGTCCTTTGCTTTTAAAACATGCCACTCCAGCTGCTATGCTTATATGAAAAATAACCAGGATCTGAGTACAACTGAGAGAGAGCAGTCTGCCTGAACTTTCAGAGAACATTGGGGAAAGAAAAGGTCTTTTGAATTTATTCATTTCAAAAAGGTATTAATTCAAATTTGTCCCAGAAAATAAAGGAAGCATTAGTCCGAGTGAAGAGGTAAGGACAGCCCACTGAGAACAACAAGTAACCTGTGGACCCAGCCTTGTCTCTGCCATGAACCAGGGCAGAAAATGAGCCAGGTAGAGCAAGCACTACAGGCTGGGTGAGCCCACACTTTTCCATCATTTAAATAGAGGTGATATTAAACTTGCCTAGATCACTGTAAGTTTGCAACCATATACCATGGCAAAAACATCCATAAACAAACAGAATGTAACAGAATTCATGTAATATCACAGACTTAAGCAAAGTACTTATTAGAAGACTTAGGTGCTATAGTGTGCAGTGGCAGACACTTATTGCATTATCCTACTACCAGAAAAAGGATCAAAAGGAATGCTTTTGGAAGAAATTAGCATATTTTTTCACACCCTCTTATCACCAAGGCAAAAGTCAGCAGGCAATTTGACCCAGTCCAAGGGCAGGTGTAAGGTGGTGCCTCTATGGTCTTCATCCCAGGGTATCCTCAAACCCTACTAAGATGAAGACAAGTTCTAATAGCTCCGAGGACCAAAAAATTCAAGGTAGATCATGTCAGAGTTTAAATAGTTTAGTGACAGTCCAGTTCTTGGTCCCTCAATTCAGGAAGAACACTGAGGTGCTGGAGTGAGTCCAGAGAAGGGCAACAGAGCTGGTGAAGGGTCTGGAGCACAAGTTTTATGAGAAGTGGCTGAGGAAGCTGGGGGTGTTTAGCCTGAAGAAAAGGAGGCTCAGGGGTCACTATCACTCTACAATTCCCTGTAAGGAGGCTATAGCCATATGGAGGTCAGTCTCTTGTCCGTGACAGCCAGGATAAGGGGAAATAGTCCCAAGCTGAACCAAGGGAAGTTTAAGTTGGACATCAGGAAGAATTTCTTCCAGAAAGAGCAATTAGACATTGGAATGGGCTGCCCAGGGAGGTGGTGGAGTCACTGTCCCTGGAGGTGTTTAAGGAAAGACTGGACGTGGCACTCAGTGCTGTGGCCTGGTTGACAAGGGGGTGTTTGGTCATGGACTGGACTCGATGATCTCAGAGGTCTTTTCCAACCTGATTGATCCCATGAAGTGATAGATACAGAATGAATTAAGTTTCCCTCCTTTCCTCTGTACACCTTTCCCTTTCTGTCCCTACCCCACATGTGATCCCTCTAGCAGTGACAGCACGTGCTGCTAGGAGCCACTGCCTCCTCACACTTCTGAGCCCTCATCCAGGGTAACAATGATAAACAAAACCATGTTGATAACAAATCTACCAGCACAGCATCAGGCATAATCTAAATGAGCTCTTCATGAGATATGTATACTCTGTGTGGTTACAATACTTCAAATGAGAAAAATAAAACATAGTCAGGGTCCCCCCAGTGCAGACGAAGCCCTGAAGGTGTGCCTTTGGCAGTATTACATGAAGGAAAAGAATCCCAGACTGTTTTTCTTACCCATGTCACTGATTCTGCCTACTCTAGCAGCTTTATTTTGGACAGAAAAGGAAATTAATAAATTAGGAAAGAAGTAGAGTCTTATTTCTTTAATTAACTGGCAGCACATTCCTTGAACTAATGATGTTTTCTAAAAACCAAACATTTAAATTGTAGACAAATCTCAAAAATTGAAGAGTTATTTGCCTCATTTTTCTTCCCCCAGAAAATAAAAACAAAATCAGGCAACTACTGGGTCAGTTTCAAGCCAATTGCTACAATTGATAGGGTTTTTACACTTTCTTGAAGTATACTACAGCAGATTCTAATGTAAACGAAGCCTAAAACAGAAGAACAAATACAAAAGGTTGTCTCATTTATCAGATCCACACATTAAAGCAAGAGGGGAAAAAATGCCATAACACAGAAAAGACCCCCTAAAGAACAAAAGTCCCCACCACTCTTGTCTCTGTCTCATCCTGGATCCACAACTATGGACAAAATTGCTAACACATGGGGAATAGCAAGTGTGATGCATCCACTAGTCATTTTAGGGAAAACAATAAACAGATGTAAGAAAAAGCCATTGCAAATAAGGGAAATAAAAGTTTACTATGGTCAGTTTTTAAAAATCCCATGACTGAGGAATCCTTAAAAAAAATTAGAACTAGACAAGAATTAAAAAGAATATGTTGAAGGTTATTAAAATATATTTGAATGACAAAATTAGTACTCCCCAGAAGGAAGAGTATCTTCTATCTACATACAAAAATAGATACACACACATATCCTAATTTGTATTTAATTTACATTCATTCTGAACAGCAGTGAGAACAGAATGAAGGATGTGTTGTCTGCAGACTGAATAAAAAAACCCCAGCAATTTAATTTTGAAATACACAGCGAGGAAACAAAACAAACCCACATAGCAAATGAAACCAACAGGCAGGAATCTTTCAAGCACGGTGGATAATGCTCCATTTGTTCCATTCCATATCCAGAAAAAACACAGATCAAAGAATATTCCAGACTGCTGATTTTTATCTTCCTGGCAACTGGAACCATTTGAGCCACTTGGCAAAAGTAGATGATGAAAGTTATAACACTTTCCTGAAACCGCCAAATGCCACAAGAAAAGCTTTGGGCATCTGCCACTAATCTGAAACACTCTGGTAGAAGCTGCTAACTCCATCAGTCCACTTAAGAGGATTTCTAAATGCTCAAAATGTTTATAACTGAAAGAGGAAAAATGAGCTGATTACTTCCAAGCCAAGCATAATGTTACAAGTCACAATCAGCAAGAAGCTGGTCACTGCTCCATCTGTCTGAGAGAAAAATATGAAGAAAAAAACAGAATCCACAATAAAAATTCTGCTACAAAAAAAGGCCATGAGAAAAAGCATCCATAGTGTCTGTGTTGAAAGGAACTATGATGAAACTTCCATCCCAGATGGTAAGCTCTGAGCTGTGGTGGTTAAAATGAACCAAAGGCCTTTGACAGACCAGTTCTGCTGTATTTGGAGGACACAGTCCCATGACAGTGGGCATCACATCACCCTGAAGGCAGCTGTGGTCAATAAAGAGTGTGACTTGGCTCATCTACTATTTTATTCTCTAGCAGTTGAAATGTCCAGGTAGGAACTGGCATTCTGCATGGAGACCATGGCTTACATTTGATGATATTCAAGAACTGGGAAAGGGGCACAAACACTGCAGAAGCAGCCCCTAGTGAGCTAATTGCTTTTCAAGAAAAATCTATGGAATTGGAACCTGGTTGGAGAACCTCCAAACTAAAATCCAATTGGGCTGATAAATTACGTTCATCCTATAAAACACAGAGGCTGCATAGACTGTAAGTGGCCCAAAAGGAGAAATACTATTCTTCTGGCAGGACAGTCTAGCTGGTCTATTGTTTCCTGCCAGTGCCTCTTGTCCTGGAGTAGTAATATGTCCCAGAGCACTTCATGCTACCTAACCCTTCTAGGAATTCTCAGTCAATTATGGCTGAATTTTAAAGCCCTCTACCCTGCCCTCAGCCAAATAAACCTGTAGGGTACAAGGGACAGAATGGGCACTATCAATGAAAAAGCTACTCGTGACTCAAGGGTGCTCAGCATTACGTTTCTTTTTATCAAAGCAGTGCAATGGCAGAATAGGCAATCACAAATACGATGATGCCACGACTTGACACGACTGGGCTTCAGGAGATCACTTAAAATACGAGGTCTTCCAAACCATATTGCTTAAGTACATTAGAAACTGCAAGCTTAGGTTAAGAAAGGCCAGCTAACTAAACTGATCTTCTTTAAAGCTGCTCTGTGTTTAGAAAGCTAGAGTCAAGCACAGGGAGACATAGCAAAGGAGAATGACCAGTCCTGCTACTGTGCCCTCAAAATCTCCCCATGTTCTAGTCCAAGTGGAATGAAGGAATCAGGCAAATTCCTAAGGCAGGTGCAGAACCACACATCCGTCCCGACACCCCAAGATGTCTGCTATGCAGCCAAAGTCCCACAGGCTGTAGCATCTGCCAAGACCATTTCCTCCTTTCCAGGTGAAAATCAAAACAGCAGCAGAACAGGTAAATTGTGAGAACACTGGAGGAAAGAGAGGGAGCAGTGAAGGGAGCAAGAAGGAATTTATTGCTGATAAGAAAGAACTACTGGCAATATGGGAATGTGTTCTCTCTACAAAGGAGCAAAAACAGGGGAGAGAAATATCACCAGACTGGCCTTTATATTTGTTTAACAAAACAAAAAACAAAACAAACAATCAGAGATGATTGAACTAATAGTCTTTTCAAATCCCATTTTGGATAGATGAGAGAGAAAGGCTCATGAGCTCGGACTTCTGCCCAGAGTAATGGTGTATTCAGGGAAACAAAAGAGCCATTAGCCTAGTCCAGTCCTATACTCTACATGTAAGAGTTTGCGTAGACATTAAAACTAAATTGTAAGCACAGACCAGGTCCAGAATCATATTGCTGGCTTCTTTTAAGTTGTATTGGACTGAGTACACAAAAAAAAGTAGTTTGTTATTCTGCCTTTTAAATTGCTGGATTAGAACAGAGACTACACTGCTTTATCTTGCTAGAGTTGACATGTTCCTTCAAGATGTAAAACACGACAGTGTGATTTTAAGGATGCTGGGAAATTGTGGATGCAAGACTAGATATTACTGAAAAGAGATTATAAGGGTGATGATATATCAGTAGCAACTATTAGAACAAGATTTTATTTGCCCAAGTTTTAAGTAGATGTGCCATTGCATATCAGAATTTTACTTCAAACTAAAGGTCTATATGGAAACTAGGAAAACATGAATCTGGAGAGACTTCAAACAGAGAACTTGATGACATCAGGGGTTTTTACACTGACAGCAGCATTATGGAATTCGCAGTGTTTTTAAATGAAGGACATGGCTCAATAATTGCCAGTCCTGTGCACTTACATATTCTAATCGAAATTTTACATTCTGACATAAACTACGAACCCCAAATATAGACAGTGTGGTCTTTTCTTTGGAACTTGCTACTCAAATACATCAATTATGGCAATTTAATTTGATATGCTTTTATTTTATGAAAAATAGCTGTTTGAAGAGTTCAAGCCAGCCAGTTCAGTACAGTCAATGGCAAATGATAAAACATTTCAAATTACTTGTGTTACCTTTAAGGAATGCAGTAATTTTCAAGAGCCAAACAGAACAAATAATCTAAATGATTACTTAGCTTTTCTACTAATATGCTGTATGTAGCTGTCTGATGATTTACTCTCTCATATTCCATTAATGGAATCAGCTAATAAAACACAAATGAAAAGCCCAAACATTTTGGAAAGTCACCAAAGTCCCATGGTGGCTTTATTGCCCAAAATAAAGACTTGACTCCTCGCACGACAGTGACAGCAGATACGACAAACTGAGAGAAAGCAGCTTCTAAGTGGTTTAACATGGCCAGCCCCAAACCCTCAGCATTTTAGTTCCTTCCTCCTGTCTTTTTTTAAGGTTTTCCATGCAAGTAACTTGGGGAACATAAAAAGAACAGCAGGGGCAGGGCACACTTGATACCACTCCACAAGATGAAGAGATCTGCTTGCTGGAGCAATGCACTTGTTTAAACCCAGGGAGGTGGGGGAGAGAGGCCAGCAATGAAGGATGTGTACCAATTACTGTTTCCACACAGAATCCCATGGAGAGCAATAGTACAAGAATCCCATTCATTTTGTTGGGATTCATTTATTTCTGAATGTTAAAAGTTACTGCAGCATATAACACAGGCACAGTAATAACATCACTAGGGTACACTGGCCATTGTAGTTTGGATCATAGTGAAAAAAATTTTTATTACAAAAAAAAAAAAGAAGCCCAAGCCTGAAAAGTGGGTGGAAGAACAGCAGTATTTAAAGAGATGTGTTGTATAATGTCTGCCACCGAAAATTTTGAAACAGGAAAATCAAATACTCTTTAAATTAAGATATGAAAGCTGTTAGAAAGTTTCAGCATGGAATTAATCGACTGGGGGAGGAAAACATTCTGACAAAGCACTGATACAGCAAAATACTGGAAAAATTTAAAGTGTACAAGCAGACCTACTGAAATCAGAGGAGCAAGATTTGAAAGTAAAAACATGCACATGCTTAAATATTCTTCTCTTTATGTGTTGAGTCACCTGCTAATTGTCTTTACAAAAAAATCTGAATAAAGTTTCAGAGAACCCTTTTCAATTTCTCGTGAATTTAAAATCATCTCCTACCTTAAACTAAGACCTAGAGAATTGAATCTAGGAAAAAAAAAAAAGATTTGTTCTAAGTTTTAGATTTACATTTGGTGATTTGTGTTATGCTTTATTTCATAAAACATGTAACTAAAGATCTTTCTGGCAAGCAATGGCACAGAATTGGGCATGAAGTGGTCTTGAAAAGGTCACTCACATCAGTATTTCTCAATCTCTTTAAATCTAAAGCTCCCCTGAGCCTTTCTGAAAAATACCTGAATGGCTGTTTAGAGCAGTGTCACCATAATTCATCTCTGGCCCGCTCCAAATCAGGTCTAACTTCAAACACCTGTAAATTCTCCCCCAGTTTGCGTCTCTGCAGCTTGCTGCTTGTTTTTGTTCAGATAACATTTCTCACCACTGCTTATGACATCCTATGGTCCGCTGATTGCGATACACAGATTTAGACCATCTTACTGCTTAATATGTGACCAGCCATATCCAACAGGCATCTGTTTGTACATTTCCCTAGTGGCAGAGATGCCACAATCTCTCCACCCAAACTATCCTAGAGGTATAAATACCTCATCTTGAGAAAGATTTTCCTAATACTAACTTAAACCTTACAGCGATAAGGTAATCCTGTTACTTTTGGTCCTAATAACAATGATTTTATGATTATTTACTATAATCTGTGTTCTCCTGGAAACTATGCTAAGGCACATGGAAAACAAAGAGGTGGTTGGTGACAGCCAACGTGGCTTCACCAGGCGCAAATCATGCCTGAAAAATTTGGTGGCTTTTTATGGAGGAGCTACAGCACTGGTGGACAGGGGCAGAGCAGACTTGTGCCAAGCATTTGACACTGTCACATTTGACACCCTTGTCTCTAAACTGGAGAGGCATGGGTATGATGGATGGACCTCAGCAGGTTTCCCATGAAACTGGAGGTATAAATATTGACACCAAGCAAGAAGAGGAGCAATTAACATTGGCAAGCCAAAATAAATGCTCATTTAGAACATCAATATTCAATAAGAATAAATGTCAAATTCTAAAAGTCTATAATATCTATCTACTGCTTCTTTCCTAGCCACAAGGCCTGTCAGAGAAGAAAATTAGATTGTTTTGACATAATTTGGTCTCGAAAAATCTGTGTTGGCTGTTACAATTGGCATATACAATTTGAGATGTCAAAAGATTTATACCATTGGAAAGGTAGGGCAAATAATTGAAGCTCTGATGGGCCTAACAAGACTGTCATAATAAAGAAATCACTCAAAGGAACTTCATTCAGTAGAGCTGAACCATCAAAACTGCAGCTAATACTCAGCCAACTTGCTAAAAGAGAATTACTTCTACTCTAAATTTATGCACTCTGTATAGAGGAAAGCATGAACCTAATGTATGTAACACAATATAAATCTCAGAAGAAAAGAAATTCCCTTCCTTCTGACATTGCTCTTCCTGTGTAGCAAACTTGGTGACCGGCAGCACATTTTAATCCAAATATGCGCGCATACCAAATTACAGATACATCTTGCTCCCCCAGCGACTTTATAACATGTTGCTAGGTAACAGTGCATACAAGTCAGGTTTCAAGACCTTTAGTAAGTCACCATAAAATAACTGCATAGGCCTTTTGCATGAATAATGTACATTTGTATCCTTTCTCTGATGCCAATAGGGCAGACACTGAAAACATGACCGTCTGCCAAACTGTGAATAGCTTCCCATCAACTGCTACATGCAAAGCCACACACCAAATTGTTGCATGTTCTCTCAGCTTTCAGGCTCCCCCCCTCTCCTGCACTCTGCTCTCATTCCTCCTACATGCAGACATCATGAGCACCACCCTCCCCAGGCCAGCCCTGCTGATGTGCACAGCAAACCCAATTTAAGATCGACATCAGAACAACAACATGTGTGGGACAGCTGTTGGACAGTGTAAGATGGATTTCATATCGGGTCCAAATTTGAAACTCAAGTAAAGAAATGTACAAGCAAGTCCAAACAGACTCATCCTGCCCGCTTTTTGTCAGTCAGAGTAATAATTTATATTGACAGATGATTTAGTATTTTTTTCAGGGGGAGGTCCTGTGGCTTCTTCCAACCAACGCAGCAAACCATTTGTGCCAGCCCAATTCACCTCCTGCTTGATCTCAGCTCCTTTCTCTTTTCCTGGCTGGCTCCATGAAGCCTCAGTCTTGATTTCTTGTATTAACCCATTCTACTCAATTCCTCACTGAACTGTGATCCCAGAGGTATAAAGATTTGGGAAGATGAGGAAAGAAAAATTTTCCTAAACAAATGGCTGTGGTTTCACCAAGGCTGGGCATTAAGACAGAGCTAATTCCTTAGTTTACCTGACAATAAAATTTGCACAAATACAACTTACTTTCCATTTAAAGGAGAAAGCTGAATAATTATTTTCTGTTGTAAAGGTTATCTTCTATGTCCAAAGCCTAAAACGTCCCATAGGGACTGAGATCTCATTGTAAAACAGAAGCTCCTTGAGTAACATTTTTCCTGACTTCTTTCTCTTCAAGAAATTCAAAGCCAATTTCAAAAACATTTGGCATAGAACACCTCCCCAGCATATCAACTGTTCTGAAGTATTTAGTCAAATCAATAAAAGAGCACATAAAATATAACAGATCCACCCTAAACACATCCTACACTTCAGTCTCACAGGTGAATATCATTCTTACAGCAATAATCTGACAGTGAAAAAACACTAAACACATTTGGCATTAGATATGGATTTCAATTAAAGTAGTAATAATAATAATAATGTTTTTTCGCTGTACATGAATCTCTAGGACTACTCTTCTTTTAAAAGTGTTAGCAACAAAACCTGAATGCAGTAACATTCACACTTCACATGCATTTACTACACAAGCCTCAAATACTACTTGGAAAGGAAGGTGACCAATACTTTACTGGTCCTTTTTAACAGGTGGGTAAGGGCAGAGAATTTAAGAATTGAATTTTTGAACACGCTGGGCACTTGGGTGACCCTCCGTGATTTCAAACTAGAACTACAGGTATTCAGCATGCCTGGAAAATGCACAAGAGATTTACCAAGGTAAATACTAATGAACATGAAAGCCGGGATAAACAATTCCCACTCCTAATCCCAGCAATTAAACAGCAAAACCCCTCTCTCCTTTCCCTGTTACCCCTCTGCCCTCGACCATACACCTCTGCTAGCAAAGGAACAAGAAATTATAAGTTAAGAAGATACAATGTTTTGCTCCTAGTAATTCCTTGACTTAGCAAAACCAAGACAAATTGTCCTAGCTCATACAAGAGCAGCCAATTCTGCTGCTCAATTACCTGACAGCTTCATAAGAAAATCTGATGCCATCTTGACCGAGATGTCTTGGCTGAATAGTGCTGATGCTGTATTGGCCACGAAGTCAGAAGACTCTTTCAGCTTTGTGTTGTTTGGGGCTCTGTCGACAGTGCTAAGAGCAAAAGGAGCAGCTGAGGTGCCAGTGTCATCTTTGGGCTCTTCTTTCACCAGCAAGGGTGGAACCCCCCCACCAGGCTGCCCAGCCAAATCGGGTGTTTTGGATACAGATGCTGATCCCGTGAGGTCAGGCCCCGCTCCTTCCCTCTGTGGTCCCGGGCAGGAGTCACTGTTTAGCTGTGGTGACCCCTTCACCTCAGTTTCTGGCATTTCCTCCTTCACTTTAGACTCTGTCCTGAGGAAATGTTGATGGCAGCGCATGTGGAGTTTCAGGCTGAAGTGGCGGGAGGAGGTAAAAGGGCATAGCTGGCATTGGAAGGTCTCACCCCTGTCTTGGTGCTGATGAACCTGGTTCAAGGGGTGAAAGATAAAAGTATGCATTGAGCCAAGCAGATTAACAGAACTGTAGAAATCTCAACTCTGCGTTTCTCACACTGTTTGAAAAAAAAAAAGAAAGAAGAAAATATTAACTAATGAGTGAACTCTTCATTCTGAGCACTTGGAAAGCGGTCAGACCCCAAGAACAGTAGGATTCTTTCACACAAGTCAGAAAAAGTAAACATCGGACTCAAGTGAAAACAAAAAAAAAAAATCAGGAACATCTGTTTCTGCAGCTTGGAAATGATGAAGTCTGCTTTGGATCAAACAGTTCTTACAATCAGATCCTGATGACCTGTCAGTGCATAAAGACTTCCAAGCTATAACTAATAGCTTTCTTGATTAAAAAACAAACATCACTCTGTGCAACCTAACTAATAAAAATTGTTCAGAGCAACCCAGCATAAAAAAACCCAACCAACACAGCAATGTCCATCATTGATTTATGTATCATTAGAGTAAAAACACAGCACCTGGCAATACCAAGGAGCTATTGAAACAGTTTGCTGCAAATTAATTCTACCTGAAAATAAACAGCTCTTTTATGGTACAATAGAAACATGAGAGATGGTGTCTGCCATTTATTCTAGTTTATCAGTCAATTAAGGATCACCGTTAATCTTACTGTCCTCATATTTTGACTGCAGGCTCTTTGTCATAGAGCCTGCATGCTCCAGTATGAATACAATGCCTGCTATGCTCAGGCTCGATCCCGATTACCTTCCAGAGGGAACTCCATCCATCCCTATGTAATGGCTCACGTATTATATGGACAGACACACTCATTAAACTATATAAGCTACATACATATAATTATACAATTTCTTGCTTCATACAGTACTCATTAGAGAGAAGGAACAACTGAGCCCAGCATAATAGCAGCAAGGCTGTTGAAAAATCTTTTCGCTATGGCTTTACAAATAAGTTTTAAATCCTGACAGCAGCACTCCAGGCTACTCCCTGCAAAAAGGCTGGCAAATACATACATTTGTTCCTTACTAATGGATGAACATGTGATCAGGGCACACTGGCACCAGCTGAGCTCCACACATTCGCTTTCACTTGTGACTCAAGTTGGTTGGAAACATTTCAGTGAGACAGATTTTTGTTGGAAAATGGCAATTTGTTGAATGCAAAATATTTCACCTGAAACATGGAGAGGTTTGATGAACTCTTGGCAAACAAGGTGTGATTCCCCTACCCTAACAAGTGGCACTCTTCCTTCCCCCTGCTCCCTGGGCTTGGCTCAGAAGTAGCCAGCTGTGCCATGGATCTAAGGCTTGCTGCTACAGCCTGGGAGTCCAAAAGCCCTGAGGGCTGCAGATCTACACGAGGGAGCTTGGAAAGCCTAGCTTTAGCTAAGGTTTTCAGCACTTTCCAGTCTCCTGCAGAGCTGAGATCTAGATCCCGAGAGTCCTGGTGCAGACGCTGCTGAGCTCCTCCAGGGTAACAGCAGCATTTCTCTGTCAGAATTCAGGCTGGAGTTTCACATAGTGGTAGACCTGGCCTGATTGATTTCCTATATTGTAAGAGGACCTCAGTCACAAGCTCAGATCCAGGATTTCCAGTTCTACACAAGCCCTCAACTCAGGTCTGCTGAAATGTGAAGCTGGGGCATGTCCCTCCTTTTGTACTTTTGGCATTCAGTGAAGACACATTTCACCGGTGCTGTGTAACTTTTCATTCAGCGGTTCTTTGGTGGCTCTGGAGGTGCTAGACAGATAGCAAGAGAGAATTTCTCTTGGCCAGAATGACATTCTCAATACTGTCTAAGCATGACATTTACAGACAAAGCAATTCTGGAATCCTATAATAGCACCTGACAACGACCAAAAAAAAAAAAAAAAGAAAGAAAGAAGGTAAGTAGCTAGTGCTAACCTAGCACATATTTAAAGCAACCTTGCAGAAGAATAGCAGCACAATAAATTCTAAATATTAACAGGTTACAATGACAATGCCAAGCAGATTGCTTGTCTACACTACTGGAAGCAGGGTGGTCTGTGAGCACTGCAGTGTGTGAGCACTCTTCCCAGAGAACACCGAGATGTACTCAGGGCAGCAAGCAGCCTCACCATGGCAACTTTATCTCTTACACCCACAGATTCTGTGTGCCAGGGTTTCTCTCCAAGATCCCCTTCAATCAGCATTTCCCTGCCTATGTGTTCAACCACATCTTCCAGAGGCCCTTATCACAACCATCAATACGGTGCCTTCAGAAGGCTGTCACTGCTGCAGGCAGGTGACAGAGCCTGTGTGGGAGCCCACCTTCTCTCCCTGGGAGCATGGCATGCCACCTCTGCAATATCTTTTGAGAATGGATGAAAATAGGAGCCACTGATTCATTTAATTTGAATTTTTTTCTCCTGTCCAAAGACAGTAACTTCATCACCAATGGATTTCTCATAAAATAAAGAACGTTTCTAACTCGCAGCCAAGGAATCACAGAGTTCAAACCCAAATATTTTTAGTATTGAAAGGAAAAATTTTAGACCTAGAGAAAAGAAAAATGAAAAAAACATTAAGCCAAAGATTTAGCCTCCCAGTGTCAAGAGTCCATTCCCACCAGAAAATTTTAACTTTTATTTTATTTTCAAAAATAAATAACATTAGTTTAAAAATGTGAACACTAAAGCTAAGCTAAAATCCCTGTAAGGAAAAACTATCCCTTATTTTCTCATTCAACAGCAGCTAAAAGAGCCAAGAATTGCCATTCTTTGCCATTTTGGGGGGAAGAGTCAAGGCAGCAACTACTTGCTGCAGAATAAAAAACAAGAAACCCCGTAGAGCTACACAGAAAGCCACAGGGGACATTTAGGCCACGCAATATTACAGTCTAAAAAGCTGCCTGCTCCCTCCATTGGGCAGAGAATGGCTCTTACACTGTGCTAATGCTACCCAAACCATCAGATATCTTCTTTAGACTCAAACAGGCTCTTCCTGCAAGAACCACAGGCAGGAGGAGACAAGAGTGCAGCTGGCAGGTTTTCCCCAAAGTGCCAGTCTGAGCCCAGCTGCTGCCAGATTTGGATGTCTCTGAATTACACTGCAACAAACCACAGTGCACAACCTGCTCATACACAATACTTCTTTCAAAATCCCATAAAACTACTGTTTGACTTATGCCAGAACCACTTAAGGGCTTCTGGCTTCAGAGTTTATTTACTTTAACCAGGGATGTTCTCCTTGACTGGGCAAAGGACTTGTATCATCTTTATTCTAACCCTACAGCCTGCCCAGTCTCAAATGATGTTTTGTAGTTCTGCAGTTTTTTCAGTGTGTGCTTGCTATGACACATGCAGTAATTTTCAACAGAATTACAGTGTCCTTACAAACTTCAGGCCTTGTTTGAGGACTTGGGCACAAGTTACCTATTGGTCAAAATTTTTAATTTTTGCTTCAGGTTCTCTTGCTGCGTCCTCATTCTTACATTACAAGAAAGGAAAAAAGAGGCCATTCAGTTCATCTTCTCTATCAAGCATTTTTCTTATCACACCTCTCTCACCCTCCTGGCAGTCCCATTCTTTTCAGCTTCTTTCTTCAAAGGCAGTCCTTTCTTGCCATCCCACTAATAATTTTCACTGCCAGCTTTTAAAATCCCTTCTATTTCTCATGTCTTTTCTGATGCAGTGACCAGAAGTGGCAGCATACCATATGCTAATAGTAACATTGTTACATTTTCAGTGTTATTTCTGTTTTATTCTCCAGACACTCAAATATCTAATGTGCTTTTTAACCACTGCTGTGCATGCCAGGAAAAGGTTTTCATTGAACTGTCTTCAACAATATCCAGATATTTTTTCTGAGCAGTTACAGTTCATTATACCCGACAGGCAGGTGCATTATTAGCCTCTGGTTTCCAAGGTACAGTACCTTCTATTTGTCAACAATAACTTCATTTGCCCTCTTGTTTATCAGGCAGCCAGCCTCCTTTTGTTCCCTTTCAAGCTTTGCCTTTTTTAATCTAAATTCATGCACATAAGGTTGTACCATCTATAATTCTCTTACCCAGTCATCATTCTGTGTAGATCACATTTGCTAAAATATGTACAATTCCACTTTTAGTAATGGAACACCCCTCTGTTAGCCTTTTGTCATGCTTAAAATTGCTAATTCCTTCCTACCCTTTGTTTTACTGTCTCTTGGTGAATTTCTAATTTGCCATAGTACATCACATTGCTTAATTTATTTGGCAGCTTCTCTGTGAGAAGCTTTGCCAAAGGCTTTTTTTATAGACCAGATAAATTTCAACTGATTTTAAATTCCATGATTTTCCTGACATGCTCAAAACATCTTAGTAGAGGAACACACGATTTTCTTTTACAGAAACCACATGTACCCATCCTATCACATCATTTGTATCAATGTGCTGGTTTTTCTGTTACTTTTTTTTTTCTTTGTGGACATTGTAACTTTCCTGGTATCATAAGCCAGTTCTTAAGTCATCTTTTCATACTTAAAAGCAACATCCCTGCTGATTTACCAGCCATACAGATGTGCCACAGTTACAAATACATGCGATCCCACCCAACAGGGTGAAACAGGAGTAGGGGTGAGGAAAAGGGTGACACAGGCACATCCTGCAATTTTGTGGTACTGCTGAGGTTGGTCTTCTCCCTTCCCCTTCCCTAAAGCTGGGTAATGCTTTGCACAGACTCTCCTTTCTGGTTATGAGACACGGGCATTCACGTTTCTTTTGTGGGATTATTTTAAAAATTGAGTACACTTTCCATTTTAACATCTAGCTTGTGCTCTCTGCTTTTTCATTTCATGCTCTTTTCCAACAAATTCCCTCATTTTTAAAATAATGCATTTTCAAAAGTTGAGTGCTGTGGTGCTAGTTTTGATCTGATCCTTCCCCTCAAGACACATATGTTATTTATATAGTATTTCCTTTTTAAAGTATTTCCTTGCTTTGCTTGAAAACAAGGGGGCAAAATAGGCCTCTCTGCAGTGCTGGACTGGATTAGGTGTTAAAAAGATTATTTTTTGAAAATATTTTGGGTCCTGTCTTATCCTTGTCTCATATGCAAAAAGTGAGATTAAAAGGGAGATACTTGAAGTAATTTGTGGTACCTGTCTGAGACTCTGGGAACAGATTTTTTGTGTTGAAAAGCTGTGCAAGTTTGCATTAGCTTCCCTCAGCTGCTGGGGAGGTCACGGAATAACAGGTGCCTCCCAGGGCTCTTAAAGTTTAACTTAAAAATAAACAAAATCAGCCCCCCTCCCTAAAACACATTCAACCTCCCTCTCCCAAGAAGGTGAAGATGCTTTGAAAAGAACCAGTCCTATACTCCACCAAAATGAATTAGGAAAGCTTATTCAGTTATCTGACTCTAGCTGAGGAAGAAAGAGGTAAAAGTGCTCTAAAGGGCACTGAACACCAGGCCCTATTCCTCAGGACCTTTCCTGATTCCCACTATCATGTAATTAATAGGCTCCCTAACTGCAAGGCTGATTGTGACCCTCTTTGTATTAGACAAGAACATTAATCTGGATCTCACTGAGATGGTTGCTCTTCATAAGCAGGAAAATCCTGTGGTTGAGCATCACATGACCTGCCTACCACTGCATTGAACCTTCCTGTTAAGCTTCATCTTCCCTTCCCTCCTTTTCTATCAAACCCTCATGTTTCAGCACATGTTCACATTGCCAAACTTCTTTTCCACTGGTACAACAGATAGCTCAGCCATTCCTGCCTTATGCCTATATAGCAGCACAAGGAACAGTTATAGATATTGTTTTTGGCCATATGCTCCTCTTCCTCACTCCCCCTTCCAAGTGCTCAGCTAATATCCTGTTGCTTTCTTGGAACATATCTGTATGATCTCACAGCCTTTCTGTCCACCAATTGCTGAGGAAGATGTGCATGATCCAAAGGCACCAATTGGCCAAAGTCTGACTGATGCTTGTGGTATTGCTCTGAGGAAAATGTAATCCCTACCAGGAAAAACAGAAAAGACTGACTACATCTTGCTGAATTACACCACAACTTGCCATTGCTTTCTGCAGAAGAAATACATAGGATACTGTCTCAAGAAGAAAACATATTCCAGCCAAACATATATTTTGATAAACGGAGAGAAGGACTCAAGCATAATACTTGCTGCCTGCTTGGACAAGACACCTCTCTCAGTTACCCATTCATTTTGTCCAGCTTCATTTTCAGTTCAGTACTCTCAGCATCCCTGGAAACCATACTATTATACCAGAATCAGCTGCTGAGATGCTCCCCCCAGATTTCTGGGAATAAGAGCCCAAACTTGTGGTTATGCATGCACTACAGTTTGCCTCCAAAAAAAAAAAACACCCTAATAAAATTCTGTTTTGCATCTATTTTAGGATTTTTCTAAGGTGCCTATCACAGTGGAATCTAAACATAATATAACAACTATAGTTAACACTCTGTGCCTTAAAGGCAGGCTAGTCAGCCCCCCTTATTTGTTGTGTGTCTGTGTGGAAACTTTCCTTCTGTTTCCCTTCTTGCACCTTTCACTTCCTCGCCTCCAGTTGTGAGCTGGCCCTGGCAAAGTGCCCTTAGTGGAAGAAAGCTTCATCCATGTGGTGGGTAGCACATGCAGATCTGAATATGGGTCAGGGCTGGAATCATTCCAACTCTCTACTAAGACTTTCTCTATAGCAGGGGACAGGACACCAAAACTGTAGGCAATGTTGTGTTCTGGGTCAGTCACTTAGACATGTTATAACTATCATAAAATTACACAGTATATATATTATATAGTTACTGGTCATTAGCCTAAAGACACAGAAAGGAAGGCCCATATGGACACACACAGACCACTCATGGAAATTAAATGTCCAAATAACCAGTTTCAGTGGAGAATGCCTACAAGAACCTAGGAAAAAAAAAAAAATAAGGCTGTTCAAGCTCATGGCTATGTTGCCCAGGAGGATGCAAAGAAAAAATAATCAGATATTGAGGACTGTAGCTGAACAAAACACATTTTCCCTGTTATCCTTATCAATAGAGCAAAAAAAACCTGAAAATCAAAGAGCAGTGTAAAGGAAAAAAGCTTGGTTTGTTACAGCATCATGGGATAAAAGTTGGCTTGTAATGAATGACAAACACCAGCCCAGTATCTTAGTTCTGAGTGGCCTTTTTGGTTTTGAAAAATGTGTCTTCACCTGTAGCCACAGCTGACACATGGGGAGAAATGGGCGGAGAAGCAGCTCTACCTTCATGGGCTGCCTGCCAGAAAGGAGATAAGGCCAGGCAGCTCCCAAAGGATAGTAAGACAATAAGAAAACCAACACACCCAACTGGCATAACCAGAACACTGCATCATAAGTAGCTCCCAGCTGAACTGTACCATTTCTGGTGTGTATTCAGTCCATTTTGAATGCTGTTGGCTTATATATGTGCCAGTTTTTATAATATCATATACACATAGATTTATAGGCAGCACTGTTTATAATGAGAAAAGAGAGATGGTATTTTTTTTTAATTTTTCATCTTGTTATCAATTTATACTTCCACCAAAAGGAATTTAAATTATGTCTCACACTTTTGGACACAAGACTACCATGCCCCTTCCTCATTCACCTGCTTCAGTTTTGATGTGATAGAAAATAATTTTTTTAATCGCTTAGTCAGTTGAGAAAAGTGCATGAAACTATTTGAAACTAAGGTAAAGTATTATCTTTCAGATTGTTGTGCTTCTGATTCTTTACATCCATCTGTAAGTCCAAAAACAAATGCAAATCACCTGGTTTTGTAAGACAATTGCTTCAGCTCAAATAAGGACAGTTTTGCCAGCAAAGATGCCCAAGTCCACCGTGACCTTTATGACTGGACTGCAGTGCTGGAGGAGACTTCAGGTTGTGCCTCCACAGTGAGGCTGAAGGTGGCTGTAATCTCTTACACTGAGTCAAGCAGGCCTGACTCTGACTCGGAGATTTCTAACTGAGCATTACCCAGTCAATCACAATATTACCAAATAATTAACACTACATGCTACGTGAATGTACAAGGAAGTATGTTTTAAGCAGATGCAGGCTCAGTTAATGAAAGCATTAATGCTGGGAGGGGAGCAGAAAAGAGCACAAGGGCCTCAGAAAGCCATCACTTTGAGAAAACACAGAGACAGTGAAAAAGTCCCTGATTTTGTCAAACATCCTACCTGGACCACCTGCAGAAATCACCATGCCAAAAATGAAGGGATAGACCCTCAACCTTCAAACAACATTTTTTGCCAGTAAGGTAAAAATATTCAGAGAACAATTATCTCTGCAGGGAACGATAGGGATGTCCTTTACAAAGCAGAGGACAAGAACAGGTGTTTTCCAGGGAGTAGTAAGCTTCTAGGTGATCCATGCTTCTGTGTAGGTTGTCAACAGCTGAAAACAAACAAAAAACCCCACACTTGCTTTCCATGCTGTGTTCCCATCCTATCTATTCATCCTCTGCTTAGGTTGGCCATCTGTGCCCTCAAGTCAACATGGAACAGCAAGTCCTAAAAGAGAGAGCCATAAACACTGAGCTTACTTAGCATGATACACTGAGGATGCCTGGGAATAGTGCACTGGTCTACAGCAGAAGTGTTAAGGAATGAGCTTTCAGACTACAGGGAGATGATTTAAGACCTAGCAACAACTTAAACCATAGCAAGATCTGATGTTGTGACAAGAGGAATCTGAGTAATTAACACAGAAGGGAACAGTTTCTTGAATGTAAGTAAGGCCATACTCTTGTACAGTAAGCTCAGATTCTGCAATAGCATATATGAAACCTGAACAGGCATTTCTGTCCCCCCTCACACCAGTCTGATACCCTATTACACACATTCATCTAGAACAGACAAAATGCTAACTATAATAACACATTTCACTATTATTATAAAACTCAACTGCATTAACAAGGGAAATGATTTCACTTCAGGTTATTAATCAAAGGGCTAAGAGGACAGGTACCATTTTAACTTCCTCAAGAACATTCTACAGATTGCAAGACTCAGCACTTTATGTTGCAACCACACAGTACTTCAGCTAAGCAGACAATCAGTTTCTTCACATTTTTATATTTTTCTATATCAACACAGATGTTGCTTCCTTCAGAAGGTCATCTTCAGCTTGAGACCAAAACATAGGCTGAGTTAAAAAAACACTTGAAACTTGAAAACAAAATATTACAGTATAATCTGTCATTCATTTCGGTTTGGATGATTCACTGCTGAAATGCCTGCAGTTAAAAGCTACAGCAAGAAAAAAGTTAAAACTGCAGGCCTGTCTGTAGAAAGCAATGGAGAGATCCCTGCTAAAGCTGGCAAGTTGGTTTGCCCACTTTGAGTGAGACACTGGCACGCAGGGTTATTAGCTGGCATCCTGGGAGTAGCACTGACGGGATTGCGTGGTGCCACATCCCAACCAACATCCCTGCTTCTGGTGCTTCCAGGTCTGGAACTGAATCAGTCACAGACAGCTTGTGCTGCACCCAACTGACATAACCCAAGGCACTTTCCACATTGCATAAAATGGAAAGGCAAGCAATGGAATAAGAGTTATTTCTTTCTTTTTATGGCCTCTTTAGTTAAGTACAGGCATCATTCCTAGTACAATAGGGAAATTTTGTTGTTGCAAATGCAGATGAAATAGCCTTGTTATATTATCAGTTTTTGACTGATGATTTGAGTATTTTGATTGTCAGTGAAGATTTCCCTTACCTTCATGTGTGATTTGAGATTGTCCTTGCGTGCACAGCGGAAAGGACAGAGGGGGCACTGATGGCTCTTCAAACCTGTGTGAATCACCATGTGCCGTTTCCAGTAACTCTTCCTCTTGATAACCAAACCACAGATGGGACACTGGAAAGGTTTTCCCCCTTCTTCTTCTGAGGCTTAACAGGACGAAAAAGAGAGGATCCTTTACAGTCACTTGTCAAATACTTTCCCCTTGTAAACATACTCAAGATATCATTTCTCAGTGCTAGAGTTTCATCTGTAAAGAGACATCAGTTAAACAACAACAGGTACCAGAATTTTCCATTCCCCCCAGCACATACCTTTTCCTGTGGATCTAGTTATTATTCCTCTGAGAAAGGTCACCATAATTTATAAAGGTTAATGCCCCAAACTTCCTTTCACTAATCAGTAGAGGATGCTACTCTCTCACCTGGGTCCTAATGTTCCTTATAATTTAACTGCACTGAGATGAATGCCTCTCATAATCATCACTTTTCGGCTTCATTTCCTATCAAAGGCTGGTTGTAGCAGAGTGTGGAAAATATGCATAACTGTTAAAAAATGATCCATTTCCACATCTGATGGTTAGCCAGCAGGGAAGCAGGATATAAAGCATGGAAGAATCCGCAACTCAACTGAAAAGCACGCTGGTATTGCATGGCAGATACATATAACACCAGAACTGAAAGACTTTGGAAGTCCTGCTGCTGAAATTGTTTAGTTATGGCTCAAGCAGACACTGCTGCAGCATCAGCCATCAAAGGTCTTCAGGTCATAGGTTTCCTTCTGCTCCTCTAATTGCCAGGGCTTTAAATCTACTTCCTTCCTAAATGTCTGCACTCTGCTTTACTGCCCATTTCACCTAAAAAAAGGATTTGGTGGCATTGATCAGGAAAATATGGTTAGACTTCCAAGTGCAGAACCATCACAAGGTTGAAGGAGAGAGAAATTCCTTGCTGCTGACTTTGCACAACTAACCCTCCATCCATCCAACCTCTCACAACAATTTCCTCTCATTATTCTAAAGGAAGGCCTATTATTACAGTGGAACTGGATGTCCTTTTCCTCACTGTAAAAGACAAGACTGTTTTCAAATATCCAGAGCTCAGCAATGTGCATCTTGCTATTCAAAAATTCTCTCTATTTAATCTATTTAATCTCATTACTATCACTGATAAGAATATAGCAAACATCGAATTCCCTTGATGAGGACCTAAGTGATAAAAATCTCCAGAAAGATCTGTCACATCCCAAAATACAATTCTTGCTATTAAGTAGGAAACAAAACCACTGTAATTCAACTGATTAGGCAGTCATTATGTTCTGTAAGTACAGAAAGGGACACAATGTCAAAGCATGTACTATTGCAAGTTCAGAAATTCTCCTTGTAAAATATTCTATCATACTTAAAATATCAAATTCTTCCCCTCTCTGCATCTCTAAAGAGCAAGCCAAAACCAATGTCATAACTGCTTATGTTTGTTTTAAAATATTTTTACTTTTTACTTTACAAAAGGCAGGAGAGAGACAAAGTAGAGAAAAAATTACATGGGTAGCTTTTTTACCTATCACGTCTTTTCCTCCTATCACATCTTTTCTTCAGCCTCCGGTTATCACCCAGAACAGAAATGTGTAACAAGATATTACCTGGTTTTGACCCCTTTAAAAATAAATCTGCAATCAAGATGAATCAACAGTGATCTAGCACATTACAAAATATGCAAACAAGTGGGATGAATGCAAGTGACCTCACCAATATCAGTGACAATTAGCGTTACTCAGGAATTGTGCCAATGCTGAACCATGTTAGCTCTACACTGCACGAAGCTCAGAATAAAGAGAAAATCAGAGGTTTCAGCTTTCCTTCATTTATATTGATGTCTATTTTATATCACAATGTTACTGCAGTGAGGAGAAAATCAGCCTTCCCAAATAATTGCTTCCCAAAGAAGTTTTGGGAACAAAATTACAAGCATCACAGGCATTAAGTTACACCAAATAAGTATTCAGTCAGTAAAAGAAAGGTCTGTCACCCACACTCTTTCAAAAGAATCAGAACTTAACAGATATTCCAGGCTTCCTTTTCAACTTCATCCCAAATGTGTGAGTAGTTTATAAAACTGGCAATGTTAACAGATTGATAGAAAAGTTAGTCTCCTCTGTACCAATTTACTATAATAAACACGCAAGTCACAATTAGGGTGACCAAACCTGACAAGCCATTTCAAGAGGCAACTACACTCTGATAAGCCATGGCTCCAGCTTCCTGCCTGAAATAATTCTGAGCAAATAGCTCAACGTGCTGGACAAAAGAGCAGCAGGCATACTCTTGTTATTAACTTATTCCTCTTTAAATAGCCTCCATCTTTGCTGCTCCTTACTTACATCTAATTAATCTCACTGAGTATTGATCTCATAACCAAAGCTACGTGTTGCTGGTGGGGAAGTGAATCAGATTTGTAACAGCAAAGCAAACTCATCAGTGCATTAAAAGTTCAAAGTATGAGAGCGGGGAAAAAGACCTCTCAAGCTGTACCTGCTGGGAAAAGATACGCCACTCTGGGAACAAGACAAAAGAAGTCTCAAGGAGCAACCAGACAGACACAACAAGATAAAGCATTATGTAACTACATACCTTTTTTAAAAAAATCTTTTAGCGCCATAAGGTTCTCTGAGCAAAAGGAATCAGGAATGTGTGGCATTTATTTTCATGGCAAATGTACACATTCGGGTTTTAGCTTATGTTACTCTAAGAAGGACTTCATCTAAACTAATGAAAACCTTAGGCCAGGCCCATGCCAAGAATAGTTTTCCACTTTAATTGCCTTGGCAAAACACAGCAGTTAAGGATTTACAGAACACATGTATAACACAGAACGAAAACTGGTACTGGCTGTAACTCATTGCATCCCTCTCCCTCCTCTTCCAAGGGAGGGATGAGCACTGCTGTCCATTCAATAGCTTCTAACCTATGAATATTGATCAGGAGCTGCACAGGGACAGACCAGGCATCAGGGCATCCCTAAACAAAGAGTTTAGGCCAGAAAAACAGCAGGGCAATTACACAACATCCATGTCAGGCTTCATATCTGTACACTGGCTTGCTACACCTGTGCAGCCAGGCTAGTATTCCTGATAAAACTCAGCCTGATAAAGCCAGAATATACTAAACCACTTTGTGCATCTCATGATGATACCTGCCATGCTTCCTTTCCCTCTGCAGCAGAACACTGACGACACCTGAAGCCATATGTTCCACCAGAAATTTGAATCCATGATGTGAACTTTTTATAGAAAGAGATGAAAGAAATTATTTTTCCTTATTTTGAAGATGGATCATTTGAATTCCCCTGCATGGCTTGCCAGTTCTTTAAAGCTTTTGTTACCCAGACAGTTTCTTCTTCTTCTTCCCTATAACCCTGATTCCTTAACTGTCAACAGCTGGAACTGATGGAGGAAAGTCAGATGTGTAAAATGGTTTTTGTTGAGCAAATTAGAGAAATGCAGTTTAGTTGGATTTTTTTTTGTTAACAACAAAGGACTGTAAAAAAATTTTAATGAAAAGTGGCAACACAATAATATACTCTGGTAAATTAGGACAGGGTAGTAAGCGATTACACAAAAGTCCATTTGTGACAGAGACAGCAGGAGGGAGAATTCTCCCTTGTCCAATATTTCAAAAGCACTAGTTTTGTACATGCTCACTGATACTGTGAGCTCCCTCACAGGGATTCTTTGATCTTCTCCATTAAATATTTTTGTGGACACATTCTAAACTTGGTAAGAGAGGAAAATACTTTTGTATGGAATAAAAGGGGGAAAAAAATGTACCGAACTGTACACTTATACCTTCAAAATAGGGAAACATTTGTGACAGCGTGGTCTCAAAGTGGTACTTCAAAAAGCTTTTCTATTGTTCACCTAAAGTATCTATTTCTTATTTTCCTAAGACATGGAATCAAACCAAATCCAGACCCACTGAAGAGATGTTATATAAGCCTATAGCAAAACAAATACATTCTACTTAGTGGTTCAAATTGTATCCATACCTGTACTAGTGGGTTTGGATGCTCTTCCCTTCGGGACTGGTAGTAACAGTAATTCCAAAGACTGTGGTGGAGTTGCTTTCTCTTGTTTCATTTCTGAAAGCTGAAGGGGATCCTCAGGAACCAGTGATTTCTTCTTCTCAGCCAGGAGGGTGCCTGCAGCCCTTGCAGCAACCTCCTTGAGAAGGGCAGCTGAAGAGGTCATGGAAGCCAGGGAAAGGAAAGAGCTGGCTGGAGGCGGGTGCTCCTGCCCAGGAGTCATGCTTCTTTCACTCACTTTCTTAGATAAAGCTGCTAACGTGGAGCTGGCTGACTGAGAGCTAAAAGGCGAGGAAAAGGATTCGAATCTTATCGTGTCCTCAGTCCTGGAAAAAGATTTGTCCTGCAGAACGGCATTGGCTGCGGCTTTCAGCTTCAGGATAGCTGAATCAGGGGACAAACCACAGGTGGTGGTTGAGTTTGGCAACCACTTACCTTGATTCCATATAAAGTGACTGCCTGCATTGTATTGGTCACTTTGTTCCTGTTTCTCAGCAAGCTTTCTGGCAAGCACACTTAGCTGCTGGGCATGGTGAGCAGGTGGAGAGAAGGAGATGTTTGAGCCAAGATTTACGGGGGACTCAACTCTGCCATTGACTGTAACAGCAGCATCCAGCTTGAGGGAGCCAGCCTCCAGGAGCCGCCTCAGGTTACTGCTCAGTGGCTTGTTTGGACCAGGAGGTTCCTCTTCACCCAGAGAGGACACATCTGGAGAAAGGTGCTCCTTGCTCTGTAGCGTGTCTCTTAGTGCCTCATTTTCAATGGATCCCAGCTCCGCTGTGTTGCTGCTCGGTGTTGCGCTTCCCAAAGAGGTATCGGGGGAGGTGGACTGCTCTTGAATTCTATCCTCAAGAGACAACTTAAAGTTCTCCTGGACTTCTCCATATGATGCTTCCGAAGGAGTTTCTGAAGAATTCCCAAACCAGCGTTCTTCTTCACTGAGCTCACCTTCCACTTCTTCCTGTCTGGTACCATCTGTGTGGAACCATGAACAACAGCATTATTCCCAAATCTGTGTAAAGCAGTTTCTTAGCATGAAGCACGCCTGACCTCTGCATGACCCTCCTGAACAGTCCCTTAGCACACCCCCCGAAAGTGCTTGGGCTTGAAATCAGCCTGGATTCAGTGACCAGAAAAAAAGAGCTTTTCAAAAGGAAAAAATTCTTATTCAAAGACAAAATGATGACTAACCTGTCATCTTTCAGCCTGCATAACTAAAGCAGCTAAAACTGCAACAATACATATAAACCTTATATATATTCATATATTGCAAAAAATTCTTTATTGGCTTTGTCTGTACATCCTGCAAAATATTATGAACTCTCTGGTATAAGGCAGGGATTTAACAGAGCAGAAATTACTGGATACTTGTGTATTTGTACAGCCAGCACAGGTGTGCCTTCAAAGGCAGATCAGGTGTGTTACTATTCAAATCTCAGACCAATCCTGCAGTGACATCTATCTAAAATAAAATAAAATAAATTTGTCCTGATAATTCACAACTCATTCCTGAATAGCTGCAATGCCTAATACATGAATACAGGCTAAAGCTCTCATCTCTCCAACTACTTGGGAAAGGAGTATCATACACAGAGTGTTGTCTTATACAGACTCTAGTTGTTCTTATTTATTTGTCACTGTTTAATAAAGTTTTAAAGATCATCCTAAACTGAACTTAGTGTAGCTGAAAAGAAAAAAAAAAGGAAAAGTGTTGGTTTCACTGCAGTTAAATTACATTTTGTCCTTTCTGGTAACTGCAAAACACCTGAGCCTCTCCTGAGACCTGTCAGTGTATAAGGCATGGTGACGCTGGATTGCTCCTCTTCCTGACAGGTATTCAAAGTCATACAAATGTGACCAAGACTTTTTTTTCCTTTTTTTTTTTTTTTTTGGCAGCTCTTCCTGCCCAATCAGAACATAGTAAAGAACAACAGCAATGCTAGAATTAAATTCATACTATCTCCTCTTTCCAGATACATCTCACATTTCTTGCTTTTAGACACAATGTCCCAAGCTGCACAAGCATCTTTGTAATCATACTACAGCAAGACAAAAGTATTTAATATAACCCTCCACTGACATTCTGAAAACAAGCCTGCGTGATATGCATTGTGTCTATGATCATGTATTATTCCCAGATTCCCAATTTAATTCCAGCAAATTACAAAACTTGGAGAGAAGTTAATGAGTAAAAACTTAGATTTCTATTATTGCTTTGATCCAAAGAATTTAAGGAGGAAAACTTCAGACAAATGTATCATGAGTATACAGATAGAAATGTACACTCTGAAAGCAAAGTTTTGGGAATTTTCTATGTTATACAGAACATGAGGCACAGTCTCTCACAGAAAGTTTGTTTTACTCAAAAACCTGTGAAAAAAAGTCACCAATATTTTAGAAGCTGATAATAAACTCAGTTACCTTAGGTTTGCTTTTCAAAACAAACAAAAGCCGAACAAACATCCAAGCTCTTAGCTGGAATATTTTGGTATTGTCCAAGTTAACAACACAGGCTCAGCAATAACGTGCATAAAGGCCAGTACCATGCACATTCAAATAAAGGAGATAGATGCTAATCAGTTGAACCAGCACTTACACAGGTTAAAGGAGAACTGAATGTATAGCCTTTTCACCCCGTGAACATTTAAAAAGTAACTTGAGCATGTCTGTACAGCTGGGTGCACTCATGTGAGAGATCCATTCACTCATCCCAGATGCAAACAAGTTCTGGACTGGAAGCCAAAAAAGCATCTTACTGGCACTTTGTCTGACCTGATACACGAAGTGCAGGGCACATCCTCTGGGACACAGCCTGGAGCTGACACCACTGCACAGCTCTGGAGCCAGAGCTAGTCTGCTTCCTACCACTCATCTGTCTGTTGAAACAATCTCTCCTCTCCCCTGCAAACCCCACTCTCTCTGTACTTCCCATCCATTCATAGGGAGGGAGAATTGCATTTCCCTTCACCCAGAAAGCCACTCAAACATTACAGTCTGAGGCATATTTAAGTGTAAATGGATCCAAGAAGCGGAATTTTGTTTTAGACAAACCTACAGCTTACTAAAGCCCCAAACTTCTCTGTTCCTTACCGTGTACCTAGATTTCTTTCTTTTTCCAGACATGCACATTCCATATTGGTCTTGCCTATACAAAAGGGCAGCCGCCACCACTTATTGACAGGGAGCAGCAGGAGAGCAGGATTCTTCATTTAAAGGCTTGCTCCCAAGCTCAGGATTTCCCTCCTCTTTAGGTAACACACTGAGAGCTCCCTCTCCTGTTGCTAATCTACCTGTGACCACTCTAGGCCTCTCAAAGCTCCATGCAGTTTCTATAATAAAGGGCAAATTTCCTCTCCAGTCTCACTATCCCAAAAGCCAGCTGGATGCTTTTTTTTCCACCAGTGCAGTTTCTTTCTGTAGCCAGAAATTAGACCTCTAACTGCTGACACTGTTCTAATTTTCCTCTTCTCAGTAATTCCCAGTTGCTGCAGCATCAAGCCCACTGTATTTGAAGGCTGTAAGGTTAATGCTGAAAAAGCCAGCATCAGTGTCTTATCACGAGCTCAGTCAAGCCTCCCTTTAAACACCAGTGAATTGGTTTAGAAGCAGAACAGTGAAGCCTGGCAATTTCATTGCTAAGCTAAGTTGCCTTTCAAGGCCTTCAGGGCAGAATTTTAATTCACATTGACTTGTGATCCTGTGAGTTTGAACAAGCTTGAGAACTACAGACGAAATCAACGCAATCCAACAACTTCTTTATGATTTCAAATTATATAAAACCTTCCCTCGGAACGCAGGGGGTTCATGGGTCACCCAGACAAGGTTTGTTTGAAATAGGAGCTAACCCCCACGTGTCTGTCAAGGAATTTCAGCTGTATTTCACATCTGTGGCAGAAATCTGCATGACATGTTTTTCCCTTCTCTCACAACACAGTCATGGAGCTCTTCTCATCATGATTCAAGAGTCAAGACCTGCCAATACTGCTTCTTCCTCATTTCCAGAGCGATTCTGAAACGAGAACTGCTTCCCAAGCCTTTTGCCACTGGCAGAGGCTAGTTGGAAATTACAGACAGCCTGCATGTTTCGGGACTAGCACATCACACACCACCCAGGAGCCTCAAAAAAATATTTTCCACTCCTGTCAGCAATGACAAAAGGCAACAAAGTACTGCTGGGTGACTGCTGCCACTGATGTAGCCCATGTATGCATCTCTGGCAAAGCCACAAATGTGTGCAGAAAGCACTGTTTGAAGAAGTGCCAGTTTCCCTTGTTCGCCAACTCATCTGCTTGTTTTCAAATACAGAGAAGTTCATTTTCCTCTTCAAGAGATCAGTTTGACAGACAAATCTTATTGATCCCGAAGTGTGTTATTTCACTTTGTGACCATCTGCCCTTTTATTTAGAGTGCTGATTAGAATCTGACCCTGGTACCAATAGAAATGTAAATATTAACTTGCTCAAACTACTTATATCTGAAAACTGAAAAAGACAAACATGTTTGTTGATTTATACACTGAGTCACTCAGTTCAAATGCTGGAAACTTTAACTGTACCCAGTGCAATGTACACATGCCATTCCTGAAAGTGGCAAGTGTGAGATGTCCAGGAAAGGGAAGTCTCAAAGTTGTGTTACGGAGCAACAGACATGGGCAGTGAAAACATGATGGAAAGAACACCATTTGAAACACTAGAAATTATCTGAGAAGAGGCTACAGCTAAGGAACCCACCCCAGAGACTGATTTTTCATGCTAAGCAGGAAAAAATTCTACTTTAATCATTCACTGTAATGAGTAAATTACAGAACTTTGATACAGAAATCCATATGCTACAGCTATAGGAAACATATGGAAATTGTAATGATGGGATTACAGAATGAAAATTAAAGCAAATTCAAAAGTAGGTAGAAGTAAAATAATTTCAAAGAAATGAACACAAGAAAATTGGTGATGAAATAAATTAATCAAAATTGCCCTTTTTTCAGCACTTACATTTCAAGGAAAAACTGGGAACCTACAGAACCAAGATTTAAAGATATAGGAAAGCCAAACCTCATCTTTATTATCTGGATATCAATTACCCTGATTAGTACAAGGATTTCAGATATGATCATTCAAGTTTGCGTCAATCTAAATAAAGTTACAATTACATTTGTTGTCCATTTGACACCCAGATCATCTTCCTAAATTGCTGCCCCAACAACTCTATCATTTCATCTCTAGCACCTACCATAAACCATCCTTTGGATTATTTTACACTGAACCCTGCAGCTAGGCCTACTGAAAGAGCTGGGATTAAGTGATAGCTTTTCACTAGGGAACTGAGGAGCTCTGCAAGGATACCTAAAGAATTTAAAAGAACGCATTAAACTTAAATGAAGCAGGAAGCCATCCAAGAGGAGTTCTGCAGAAACACTGACTAGCTCTGTTGAGCAATCAGTTTAAGGCCAAGTAAATAGGCAGATGAATCAAAAATAAGGCAGAGACAATACCTGAGCAAGCTAGGACTTAGCCTTGGGTGACAGCGACAGCAAGAACAGTGGAATAAGTGAAGAGAAGAAACACTCGACAACCAAGAAGGCAAGGATAACTGTAAAGGCTTTTAACCAGTCATGGACAAGGAGAGGTGAGACAGATAGCGAACTGGAATGCTCATATCCAGCCTCCAGGATGGGTTCTCTTGTTCTATTCCTTCCTGATTGTATTCTTAGAACCCTCAAATGAGGATGAGGGAATCAGGCCACAGGCCAGAATTTGCTGTCCTGTCCAGGTCAGGATACCCTCTCCTGCTGTAACCCAGGTTCCATCATGATTTGTCATCACCATCATATCCAAATAAGAAATGTCTGCCCATCACACGGTGGCTTCAAGATCAGCACAGGCTCCCCTTGTCCCCATCTTACCTCTGCAGACCAGATAATATGGAGGAGAAAAGAATGAAGGAGCTAAGGACCAAACACAATGGATACCTTTAGGTGAACTATGTAAACTGTGTAAGTGCATCACTTTAGCAAGGTTAAAGAATAATTACAAGAGACCACTTGCTAATATCACATCACTTTCTAATCCACATTTTCTCTGGGTGTCAGCTACACATAAGCCCTTGCTGATTTCACAATCAGGTACTAGAGAAACCAGAAGGCACAGACCTAAAAATGACAGTCATATCTGGAAAGTCTATTCTGTGGTATCCTACATAAAATGCTCAGTCTAGCTGCCTGCCTACAAACTACCCTTTTGGTATTCAGGCTGATTTTTAAGCATTTCAAATTTAAAAAAAAAAAGTGAATGTAATATTTTTGGGCTGAGCAACTTCTTTGGGTTCCCACACCCACCAAACCATGCAGATGTGTGTGCTGTAAGACCACCTCCAAGAAGCGAGGCACACTGTGCACCAACACCCCACAGTCTCCACCTCTGAAAAGCATTTACAGCCACATCCAATGAGGCTGTATATCCAGAGCAGCAGCTGTGTTGATTTTCCCATAGGGATGCTTGCTAGAAAATCATTATTTTAATAAAAACTCAAAGGCCTGCCTTAACTCCTTTTAATATATCTACAGCAGCAAATAAGACTTAAAAGCCAGAGTTGCATAAATAGTCAGGTGCTGGAATGCCCTTGGTCCCCCATTTTCCCTTCATGATTTCTGTGACCTATAATAGGTAAGCAGCACAGGAAGTCACCATCCTCTTTGAATGGAATTTCTGGCTTGCTCCTTATCAACGGGATGATTATTCAACTCTTGACCTCCTCACAAAATGGTTTAGTAGTGTTGCCGGTGCTTGAACCAAATTTCTCTACTGCAGGCTGACCTAAAGACAGCAGCACAGCTGCAAGAAGGATCTGCCAAAAAGCCACAGCTCTTCTGTTCTGTCCTTCTCCCCTGTGTTTAGGTTATGTGAAAATACTCACACAATTAGACAGGGAAAGAAACCCTAGGTAGGACTCTGTTTTTCATCTCCACATCTTCCAAGATAATGATTTTCCTAACTGGAGGGAAGGAGGAGAGGGGAAAAGGAAAGCACAGCTTTTAAAGACAGGGCATACATTCCCTACTTTTATCCCTAACTTAAAGTGACTTTGAAAAAATCAACATGCAAGAAAACCCCGAATATTCACCTAACAATTTTTCTAGTACTGCTTTTTTGAAAAAGGACTCAGAGCCAAAAAAGATTAGAGAACGTTAATTATTTTGCAGTAGCTAGAACCCTTCAAGATGCTTTGCCTATACACACAAACAATTAATGTGCCCAAATATTACACATTCAGGTTTGCAAACTGCTTGACAGCCATAGATTATCAAAATGCATTTACAACACCTCAGTTTCCACTCAAAGGCAGAATCCAGGAGTGATGGACTCTCCCAAGGAAAAAGGGAATCAGGAAAGATTACTGAAAAAGCTTGTCACAGACAACATAAAACTGCCTTTATTTCCTGTCCCTCAAAGGAGAGGGAAGTTGTGGTAGATGGAAAATAGAGGCAGTGGCCTTCTGCTTTCAGCCACAAGCCCCAGAATAAATGTGCCAAGTGTGTTTCATTAGCTGCCAAAAAGACCCATCTTTTACTAGCAAGCATCCATGGAAGGGGACAGAAACACATGGTTTCTCCTGAGAAGAGCTGTCACGACTTGTTGAAGGTTCTCAGGGCTGGTTGACAGACCACAAGATGGGACCTTACAAAGACAAGTCTGATCTCCCCCAAAAGCAAGTTCAAAAGAGAACTCCTAGAATGATGGATGTTTGACATCTTGCCTCCAAGAAAGATTAGCTATTCTTCTGTTCTAGGCAGGAGGTTATAGCTAGTAGCTGTGGGATTAGTGTTTGAGGAAGGTTGCTTCCACTTGGACTCAGATATTTTAAGCTACTAAGAAACAGGCATCACCTTACAGTGCAGTGAGGTGACAAAAGCTCAAGACCAACAGAAGTGGTGGTCCTATGCCTTCCCTTAGATTTGCTCTGTTGTTTGACTGCTTCATGAGCCAATTTCAACTCACTAATTTGGCAGAAAACTACTCACTCTGTTAAGAAATCAGGAAAAAAATTAATGCAAAGGAATGAGAAAACAGGTGGAATCAACAATCTGAGCCACCTATCTCCTCTAGTCTTGTGGGGCACAAAGTACATCACATCTTGTCGGTGAAAAATCAGCTGAGGATTCTGTCTCCCATCCCAAATCTCAACAACATACTACACCTCTCAGGGAAGAGCTGGCCTGTGCAGTCAGGATGGCCACAGCAGTCAATATCATGTAGAATTCTTTAGAAGCCTAATCTGGGACATCTGTAGCTAGCTTGGCCCCCATGTACTCTGATCCTATACTCTGATCTCTTATCTAAAACTAGGAGGCAGCATCTTTCTGAGAGAAGAAGGGTTCTAAAGACCCAGAAATAATATGTTAACAATGAGGCACAGTAATCAGCAACCATGAAAGTAGGAGGGGAGAGCAGTATGTCTTATAAAGTAATCAATAACAACGTTACATATAAATAGTACATGTGTAAAATAATACATGTATGGTATTTACTAACTATAATTTAGAATTAGTTGATTCTAGCTGGGTTTTGCCAGTATTTCAGGCCCAGTGAGCTGAAGAACTTGATGTGTGCATGTGAAACAGAGCAGAACACACACAGCCTTAGAGGAGGGGAACGTTTTTGAGGACCATCTCTCAAGAGGTGTGCCACAAAAGAACAGCCTGCACAGAAAGCTTCCATCAGCTGACTTGACCCAACTTGATCACTAGGGAGGTGATCCTGGCTTCCCTACTCAGCCATGGTGAGGCATATCTGGAAGGCTGCGTCCAGTTCTGGGCTCCTCAGTACAAGAGAAACTTGGGGCTCCAGCCCAGCTAGAAAGACATTTAAGGGACTGGAGCATCTTTCTTAGAAGAACTGGCTAAGAAACTTGGACCCATTCAGCCTTGAGTAGAGGCTCAGTTGAGGAGGGACCATCAGTGTATAAAAGTATCTAAAGGAGGGGTGCCAGAGAAGGTTTCCAGGCTCTGCTCGGTGGTGCTGGGCAATAGGACCAGAGGCAGCAGCAGAAACTGAGGCACAGGAAGTTCCACCTGAATATGAGGAAGAACTTCTTTACTGTGTAGTGACCACACACGGGGACAGATTGCCCAGAGAGGGTGTGGAGTCTCCCCTGCTGGAGACATTCAAGAACCATCTGGACACAATCCTGTACCGTGTGCTTTGGGATGACCCTGCTTGAGCAAGGAGGTTGGACCAGATGACCCACGGTGGTCCCCTCCAACCTGGCCCATTCTGTGGTTCTGTGATCAACACACATAACTGGAGAGAAGGTATACAAAGACAGTTGATTTTTATGATGGAGGTTTTCAGGAGAAACAAATATTTCTGAGGTCAGCTTATGCCGCAAAGGCTGCCTAGTAGCCCCAAGACAGGTTCATAAAACACATGAAGTGTCAGTAAAACAATAGAGAATAATGTTCTTTGCAAAAGCTATTTTATGTTACCAATGTTCTTGCAACAGTTTTATGGAGGCTAAGCAAAATACCACAGCCAGACTTACTGAAAGTTTCTTCCACAGGCCCCTACAAGCATCCTATAATAACCTGTAGCTGAGGCTGGGCACACGTTTCATGAAGCACAAGATACTGATCAGACTGACTTATATGCTACAGGAATATGGCCAACCAAAAACCTGGAGTCAGTACATTAACATATCAAAGGAATACACCTCTTCTTCCTGATGTAGACAGAGAAGATGGTAAACCATTTTCTATAAAACCTAACAATTTTTAGGCAGCAACTTCTAAGCCAGATTAAAGTCTCTTATCAGGAATTTCCCTGTGTCTTTTAAAACCAGCTATGATATCAGTTTTTGACTCTGATAGATTATTATAAAGTAGAGGAAAAATTGTATGAACAGGAGTTCCACTGTTATTCCCAAAGCTCTGGTGGAAATGGGAAACACTACTAACAGTCTGTAGTGGTTCAAATGGTTCATGTGCAAGTCAATCCAGAGAGATTCCCTGCACCTGGAATGGCAGTGTATCCTTGGCATCACTGAACATTTGCCATCTACATGTAAAGTTCAGCACAGCAAGTAAAAATACTACCTTTCTTAGTTAAAAAGAAGCTTAAAAACTCCTTAAAATTGTTTCTAGTTAGCCAAAGTTTACTTTGATTGCTCATTTGTTTTGCTCTAGATAGATGTCTAACTCAATAGGCTGCTGCAGTGAGAAAATATCAACTGCCAAATGATAACAGGGATGCTGGCACCTCCAAAATAAGAAGAGCTACAGATTATTCTCAAGACTTCTCTTATCCTTAGCATACAGAGACATTTTAGTCTCCACTCTAGATCAAATTATTGTGGGAGAATCACATGAATGCCAAATATTCAATATAGTAATCCATAATATTTTAAAGCCATCCTTCAATAACATTTAACTCCATGAATTAGATTTTATATCCTTTGTCAGGTCATTAATGAAACCTTCTTATGGAAGCTGCTTGTGGAACACAGAACTGGTGTCTCTATCAGGAAATTCTAAGCAGAAACACAAAACTACCTTATCTTAAACATAGTCTAGCTGCAAAGCAAAGGCTCAGTTACTCATTTCCAAATGGCTACGTGCTTTCTGGTAGCTCAGTTCTCAGTCACAGAAGCCTCCATGCCAAAACTGAAGTAATTATGAATACTACAATTTCTTAGGTCGCATTTTGTATCCTCTAGGTGCCAAAAACCAAACCAAAACACATAATTCCCCAGCTTTGCTTTCTAATCTTCATTTAACCTGGTAACAAATAAAATTGGTGGTCTGCTATATTTTGCACACCTGTGTTCTCTAGTCTTGAGCTACATCTGTAAACTGCCTGCTCTTACTGAGTGCCTTCATCAGCCAACAATTCATATTAATTAAGGCCTGTCCCTGACCTGCCACCTCCCCAGACCTGGCTGCAGTGATAGCTGTCTCAACTCCTTACTGCGACAAAATGCATCTTCATTGCCTGAAAGGCACTGCAAACCTCAGCAGTCACAACCCCAACAGTAAAAAAAGGAAGCACAGGAATTCTCAAATATTCCTCACAGTTTACAGCAGCCAAGAACAAAGGGATCCATTTGTGCTACAGATTATTGCACCGCTGATTAACCCTCAATAGCTGTGACCCATCTTAGCGTGGCTTGTCATCTAAAACTGACAGGGTCACCACAGCAACATGATTTTTGTTGGCCTTACAGGTGGAAAGGAAGCAGAGGAAAAGTTGCAAGCATCACTGCAGCTGGCAAAAGAAGTGAGAAAAGTGTTCAAACATACCCTTTTGTTGAATACAATTTGCAATGAAAATAAATAATTCCCCGATCACAACTGCTATTTGGCATTATGGCCTAGGAATAGCCATAAGTTTACAAAAGTTCTCACATTACCTGACAGACTAAAATTGATCTAAAATCTCCATGAAAAAGCTGTAAATCACCTATGTTCTGAGCTGCGCATAGCAATTCCCAGCTTTCCTAGGAGACAAGCCATTGACCAAAAGGCTAATTGAGGCACCAAAACCAGGCTGGCTGATTACCTGCTCCTTCACCCATTCATTCCAAGGAGTTGCCCTCATGTGTTGTACACACCATATAGGATCGTGCCCTTAAGCAATCCAGAGTAAATTTACCATAGCCATCATGATGTATCAGAAAAAATTGTCTGCTAAGGTTGATAAATCAGTCAATTACCTGCTTCCTTGACTTTTATTCTTGTGTAAATGTTTTCAACCTGACATTAGCAATACCCATAAGAAGATGACCTGCATATTGCCAAAACCAAGTATTTAAATTACTAGCAAATCCTTAATTACTATAAACAAGATTACAATAGGCTTGTTTAAAAAAAGTTTCTAAATACCAAAGTGATAGCTCCAGAAAATAAAGCTCCCTTGCTGTCATTATTTGAGGCTGCTGGTTCCACATTAACTCTGGCTCTGTGTAGGACCCTCAGAGCTGCCTCAGCCCACCTGAACACCACAGCAAGAGCAGCTGCTGTCTCTCCATCACCACTCCTTGCCTGGCTGAGCACAAACACGGGGCAGGAGGTTCCCAGTCTCCTCAACTCCTCCTATGAGGTCTAAACCACCTTCCTCCCCAAGCCATGCACTCCCCTCATGTCTATAAAATAGGGAGAAATCTTTAACATACAGAGGAAGGTAAAGACAAGCAAACACTACTGGAGCACTGCAGTTACTGATTTCTTCTTCAAGGCAGAGCTGCTTCAGTGCCCCTGGTGGGAATCTAAAGAACAGTCCAATTCTCACAGGTGGCAGAAGAGTGTCAAAAATCTACAGGCCATGGTCTTTGCCAGTGAGCTGATTAGGGCTAAAAATGGAACATTAAACCTATGGCCAGGTAGATGCACATGATCTCAAGTAAAATTTCCCTTTCCATACCTCCTTTCTCACTGGTAATAGCAAGAGATTCCCAGAACAGGAGAACAGAAAATAGCTAATGCACAGATGGTGAAGCCAAAAGAATAATTATATGATCATCCTTCTTCCTCTACACATAGAAGTTATTAAACACAACAGACTGTGCAATAGAACTGGTTTCCTGTATCTTTTCAAAGGCATAGTCAAATTGAAATTGAGAGGTGACAAACTGTGACCAGGGTTTGTACAGGGACAGACTGATGTAAGCCTAGCACAGCTCTGATACTTGAGGAAAGCTCTGTTAGAAGTTTTCAGCAGCACTGCAAAATACACAGCAGCATCCAGAACACATCTAGTCATTTAAAGGAGCATGTTTTCCAGCTTTTTCCCCACTGACCTCTGCTCATCTAAGGGACAACTGCTCTACAGATGCACAACCTCAATGACTTACCTCAGCTTCCCCAAGAAACTACTAAGTTTATCTTTCCTACAGGACCTAACTAGAAAACAGGCTCTCTTTTAGGCTAAAACTATTTTTTTGTTTGGTCATATGTGCCTAGGACAGCAGGTTAACTCCCTGGCTTGTACTCCTATGCGCTGTACATAACCAACAAAGGTGGAGGACACAATTTCCTTGTCTCTCATGCACAAGGTAATCTTTGAGAGCACTTTCTAATGTCTTACTGCTACTACAGAAAATAAAAATTCAGGAGACATTCGGCTGAAAGAGTAATCAGAAGTCCTACAGAAGAACATGGTACTTCTGATCTGCCTTCTCCACGACTACTGTCTCTAATTTTCTAAGCCAGGCCAAAAATGTCAGGGATGATACAAATGGCAACCTTTACTTTTCCTCTCCAATGCTTAAAGGCATGTTGTATCTTCTTTTGAACTAGTTCCAAATAACTTCTCTTTCTATTAACTTCTGAAACCACCAATAGCACTCAGGGTGTGACACTGATAAAGTACTGCTATTGCCAAAATGAAAAATAGCTATTTCTTTCTCTACTTTCTTACTTTTTCCTGACCAATCTTCTTCAGCTGGCATAGAAAGCTTATCATAAATACTGACTGCCAAAGGGTGAAAAAGAGAAGAATTATCAGTGATAAAAGCAGCAATTACATCACAAGTGTTTTTGAAGAAAGAGAAAAAGAAGAAAAATAGATCTCATTGGTGTAGTATTACTATAAAAGGATTAAAGCTGAAAAGAGTTGTGTGTGAAGCTCTGCCAATAGGTGTGAAGATTCTCTTAAGAAAGCTTCCTGTTGAGCTACAAGGAAAAAAAAAACAACCAAACAAGCATTCAAAAAGAGAGATCTAATGTCTGTATACTATCCTGCTGAGCCTCCAAACATCCCCACAACCATCATATGCCCCAACAGCTCTGTCATTGCTATCTAGAACTCTTGGACCCAAAACTGTTTATGGAACACAGTTACAGCTTACAGCACCAGTAAAATAGCAAGAGAAAAAATCTTGCTTGCTGAAGGGAGGTTTCCATCTCCCAAGCACAAGGTTAACCCAGGTAAGTTCTGTGGAAGGCAGAAGAACATATTCTCTCTACCTGTCCCTTTATTGCTGCAGGTGTCTGGCTGGCTGCTCTTCATAGAAAGGACATACTGGAGTACGAAAAACTTTCAACAAACTGGTTGTGTTTGTCTACCTTGATAAGATGATGTGCTGTTGTACATCCTGACCTATGCCCACTTTCACTTTTTTGGTCAGCTCATAATTTCCTTCTCTGAGCACGAATAAGACATCTCAATTTCCCAGCAATCCCTGTGGCATCCTGGCAAAAGCAGTTCATTCCACTCAATTCAGGAGAATAGTCACTACCACACATTCAATAATCCCAACACTTCTGATTTACACGCAGGACCAGCTTCTCTCCTGTGAGATACAGAGTATTTGGCAAAGGAGGAACATAGCACGAGCACTGATTGTCCCTTGTGTTTTCTAACCCAGCCTCAGCCTGGAGATCAGCTTATCAGCAGCAGCTGGAAATGGCTCTTAACAAGCAGAAAGTAGATCAGAATGCATTCCAGCTGTGGTTTCATCTCTAACCCTTCCCATCTCTCATTCACAGCCTATTCCAAGCTGCAGTGATATGAAGATGTATGAAATAATAGGATTATTCCTCTCCTAGAAACATCACCATGCAATAAGAATCCCCATCTGGGGACCAAGGCAACTTCCATAACATTTGCATCACCCTAGCACTGCAAGGGAGATCAGAAGAAGGCTGCAAAGATGGCCCATCCCTGATAGTAAACATTAAATTCAATTTTAAAAATAATGTTAAGGGAACTCACTGAAGTCAAATTATTCTAAACATTGAAGTCAGAAAGGTAGCAACAACAAATACCGTGAACTTTCTTTCCCTTTTACTAACGTACAGAAAGAGAAAAAGCCACATTAAGCACTCAAAACATTAACTCTTAGAAAACGACTTAAAATACATGAAATTGTTGCTTTAGAACACATTTATTAAAGATGTTCCAGGGATCAACAAAGTAAAAGAAACAACAAAGTCAACTAGAGATCCCTGTCATCTTAATATGCAGGTGGCAATAAACAGAACATGGGAAGCCTCAGATCAAGGTGCTACAGTGCCTGTAATTATCCCTACTGTGCTCGCAACCCCTATCAAGGGGTCACAAAGCAAAGGGAGGAGCTCACAAACTGTGTGGATGGCAATATTCAACCACAGCAGGTGACAGCAACCAGAGTACCTGCTTTAACAAAAATCCCTTTTTGTTTCAACTAGTTTCTGTTTATTTTTGCTATAAGCAACTTCTCCTGCTCAGTTTCTGGTAAATAATGGGCTCCTTATTTACCATTTTACTCTGCCCCATTACTCACATGAGGTGTTTTGTTCTCATTAGCCTTCCAACTGGCTCAGAAACAAAAAGTTTAGATTTCAGATACTGAAATTATTCCCTCCTGTACATGTCACAGGAATCTAGTTGCCTATAATTTAATCTTTTCCTCTCTCCCAAAGTCAGATTAAAACATGGCAAATTATATTCCCTGAGTTTCTAATCCCTCCCACAAGGATGATATTACGGTAACGTATCTAAGAGAAGTTTCAAGAAGTGTTTGTTTTGTCATGCTGTGTTTGCTACCAAAGGCAGCTGCTTTCTCTGTCCCTGAGAGGATTGCTTGGGGTTAACAAGCAAAGCCAAATAAGAGAGGATTAGGAAGCTACTCATAGTGGTAGGAGAGCACACAGCAGCAGATCATGTGGAATAGGTACTGCTTGCTCCCAGACACATGGTTTTACGCACTGCACCTCAGCTTTCAACCTTAATTCAGAGGTCATATAATTAATGTGCAAGCACTCAATTAGAAGTGGACATTCCTCAAACCTTATTTTAAAGAAAGTTAGGATTCTGTACCAAGCTCCCAGTACAAGAAACTACTGCTATGGTTACTTAGGGCACAGATACAGTAGAAATGACAGCAACCTGTTTTGACATTCTGTGTAAAAGTGAAGCTGGAAGTGAAAAGGAAGTTTCACATTCATGTCCAATCCATTCCCGGCTTTTTCTGCTGAACAAACAGGTGTGACAGTGGTAGTGGAATTTGATTTTATTTTTCCAAAGCACATTTCTTGGCTGAGAATTCCATGGGCTTTACCAACAATTTTTATGAAGGCCAGTAAAAGCCTTCAAAGACAACAACTTTGATTCTCCTGAGAATGTCCTGTCCACACTAAATAACGCAGCGCTATGTGGTGATATCTGAGCCAACTGCAGTATACCCACAAGTAGTAGAGCTGAATTAACCTGGGCACACTGCTGTGATAACGGCCTCCTGTACACAAGGCAGCTTATTTAGAGCTTGCTTTGTTATCTCAGTGTGGCACAGCACTGTGCAGGAAGACAATATAAACAATTATGATGAAGCATATTCAGGTCTTATGGGCAATGTTCAAGTACCTCAAGGTGGGCAGAAGAGCTCCCTTCAGAGTTATTCGCTGTGCAAAGAACTCCCTTTGGCAATGCAGAATTGACAAAAGGATTATGTCAGCCTTTCCTTTCCAGAAGGAGGAGCAGGGTGAGAGCCTGGGGGCAGCAGAAATTGGAGCAGCTCTAGGCTGTTATGCTTACTCTGGTGCCTGAGAAAGGCTCTCATTGGCTCAAAGTGCCAGAAACAGAGAGGTAGATAAGAGGAATTTCTGCTCCAAACACGTAAAGAAATGGGTCCTCAGTCATTAGTTGCCAGGTCTAGATTTGGCACAGTGGTTTATAAAGGGAGAGACTCTGGCTGTGCTTCAGGAAAGCATGCAAGCACAGCTACACCACCAGCTGCTGTCTAAATACACTTGTCTGCCACCCTCTCTGCTCCTTACTTTGCACTCCAAATAATGATCATCTAGTTGAGGAAGATCTGTTCGTATTTTAATTTTTGAGATGAGTAATTATTTATCCTACTACACAAATCAAAGTGAAGTCTAGAAGCTTACAAAGAATTTGTGTTCGTTAAAGTAACACATAGGGATTATTCATTAAGCTAAATACACACTCAGTAAAACCAGCAGTTCTTTTAATGCATTTTTCTAAAAGTTATTTGCCCTGATACAAAATCTAACAGGCAACAAGATTCAGGACATGTCCGAAACATTCATTCAAAATAAGAAGTTGTAATTTTAAAGCAAGCTTGTGCCAAATATTTTCCCTTCCAGAAACTTTCAGCTAAAACTTGAGACCATGCAGGAAAGAATTCTTTGCACCTGCATAGAAAGAACTGCAACTGAGGAAAACCACATCCAAGCTGTAAAACACAGATGAGGGCCAGCAGAGCTACAAACCCTTCTTGAGGAAGGGAATCCTTAGAGTAGGGCCATGCAGAATTCAAAGAGATGATGACAGTAGCTTGGCTTTGAGTTGCTTCAAAAATGTTATTTGTACCCTAGTGAAAACACCCCAAATAAAAGAAAAAAAACAGTGCAGATGTTTGGAACCTAATTTCATCTGCTGAAACTGCTGATTATACCACTCATTAAAAGACCTCTACCACTTGGTAACCCTTTAATTTTTAATAGGATTTATTCTAAACAGCAACTAAATCATCAGTCTCGCATGCAACCTTCTCTCTCCTGATCTGCTGTGCTATCAGCACTAGTCACTCTTTCGACTCTTTCCCAATGCTGTTGTCTAAGTCCTGAAAAGAATGAGGGAAAGGACTGTTTATACAGCCCAGTTTTTCTCTCTTTACCGAATGTTTCTCAGAAAAAAACCCCAAACATTACTTTTGAGTCGTTCCAAATTACTTGAACTCAGACTCTGAGTGAATTCTGTGTGCAAAATGGAACAGCCTTACCTTAGTGTTAGGCTTAACTTGGAACTCCAATACTCAGTATAACTACACTACAAACTAGGAAATCCCTTGAAAGGCAGGAGAAATTTCAAGGAACAGAGCTAACTGGTAAGCTGTCAGGTTTAGACAGCACATTCAACAGGACATTCAAAATATTTGGTGTCTAGACCAAGAAGGATACCAAGCAAGGAAAAGAGAAACTGTCTTTGGGAGCATAACATTACCATAAAGGTGACTGTAAGTCTGCAAAAAAGAAAACCCAAAAGACAAGCTTTCAAGTGAACTTATGGGTACAAGTTGCTGAACCCTTCACTGCAGTAGCCACAATGCAGTGTATAAGTGCAGCCACAATGCAGTGTATAAGTGCAGCATTGATGCTGTCTGCACCCTAGACCATGTATCCCTTCAAAGGAAGTATGGGTCTGAGTTTTATTATTTAACCACATTTAAAAAAGAAAATCCCTGGAGAAAGGGATATTATCCACTTTTTGAAGATTTGGGGTTTTTATCCTTTAGCCCAATGTAATTTATTATTCTTCATGCCCATATCAATACATAGCATGTATTGTTCAGAGAAAACATTTAAGGTGGAACAAAAAAACAAGTTTTACAGTGGGGGACGAAAAGAGAGAAGAAGAAAACTCTCACCATCCCCACGAAAACTGGATTCTATTACATACTGCTGGCTACTTTGCAGTCCAGGTATTTTGTATATTACTATTATTTTTGAAAGGCATATGATACTTTAGTCTCCAAACATCCTGGAGGGATTTGTATGTGTATACCCAAATGATACAAATCATGTACCAAGAATAGCAAACTAGGCAACAAAAAACTAGGGAAAAAAACCCAAATTGTTATTTAGAAGATACACTCTTAAAGAACTCCAGAGTCATGCTTGAAAAGCTGCAATAGTGAAAGGATTCCAAACACAATCTGTATCAGCTCTCCCTAACCATCTGAACTCATGTCTATATTATGATTTCTTTGCAATGTGAAAGGAAAAAAAAAAAAAGTCCTCTATACAGTGCTTCATGACAAATCACATGCCTTGTGAAGCTTCATGTTAGAAACCCTTTTAACTTCCAAAAAGTCCTCTTTTGTAGGTCATGCTCTCATTATCTTGCTCTGGGATCTAGTCTGATTAAATTATAGGAAATTACTAATACTTCACTTTGAACAGCCAGCTCCTCCTGGCTCCTCTTCTTCCTTCTTTTTCTAAACTTAATTCCTCCTACTCCTACCTTCTTACATATGAAAAAGACAACAATCACTCTGCTAGAAAGATTAAGTCATACTCATTCTTCGTCCATTTTAAGAGTAAAAGTGCATTCTGTCCACATGCTCTTACATTTCCCATTCCACTGCTCTCCCAGCCAGTTTTCCTGTTTGGCCAACTATAAAGTTCGCAGGTTTGTTCTAAATCTTTGGCACCTCTACCCCCTCTAAAATCTCGCTCATAAGATCCTAAAGACTTAATTAACTTAATGAGCACAACACTGACTCTTTGGTAGCCCAATCTATACTCCAGTGTGATTCATCCATATTTTGTACCATCAGACAACACTAAGACATAGCCTACCATTGATGCACTTCAGACATTTATCACTGAATGATCTTGTAAAAGTGACTTAGTTCACATAACAAACAAGCAAACAACAACAACAACAAAAAATCAGCATACAAATTTAAAGAGACAGACTTTACAAGTCAGAAAGGGTTCCCGTAAAGGGAGAAGATATTTTTGAAAAATCTGTGAGGACTTCACTAGCAGAAGAGGGACAAAGTCAGAAAAGTGTTTTCAGATGGAGTAATGGGGTTGTTACTCAATCCACCAAAAGGCTGCTGTTTGAGATGTGCATTACAGCACCACCAGGACAACCATAATGAGAGTATTGAAATTATTAACCTCATCATACCAAGAATAATAATTTTCCCTATGTGGATCCTCTTGTGGACTATGTGCCATATCAAGATCCCTGCAGTGGTAAGAGGTCAAAAATAGTAAACATGTTAGAAGAATAAATAAAAGCTTTGCCTTATATATGCCACGTGTGTTAGTAAAGTAATAAACTCATCTGAAAGAGGAAGATTACTGCTTCTGGCAAAAGTGTTTTGTCTTGGAGGCAATTCTTAAATACCAAATAACAGCAAAAGCACTCCTGACATTGGGAAGTCTTTTGAAAAGCCCATCCAATGCACCCTCTCTTGCTATCAGAAAGTATCAGATGAAGAGAGATGCAAAAATAAAAAAATGAAGGAAGCTCTAAATCACTGTTAATTTACTTGTTTGACAGCATTTTTTTTTTTCCTGTGATGATATAATCCAGTAATAAAGACACAATAGAATTGGAAGCGTCACAGAGTTCAAGTGGTTTTTTACTGTATAGAAACAGCTGAACACTTCAACACAGTATCTGGAACACCCAACACTGTGCCCGACCATGAAAGGAAGAAAAGTTACATCCACTCATAGTCAGATATCCAGCTTTAGCTATGGAAACTAATACTGTATCAATTCCCCATCTCCTCCTTTAACAAAACAAATCCAACAGAAACTGCCACTGCAGTTTGTCCTGCATTGAAAACATTCCTCAGAAACTAGCTGCAGTTCAAACTTCTCAATGCAGCATTTAATTCTGCCTGAGACTGTAATAAATGCAAGCTTTGAATAAATGGAATCGTGGCATTCATTCGCAAATTGCATTGCTGACAAGCCTCGGAGACAGAACCAAGCCCCAAAGAGTATTGATTGCTGCACTTAAGGCAATGTAGTGCTCTAGGTCTTAAACATTTACTCGAGTGCCTGAAGACTTCCCAAAACTTTTACTTTTCAGGCTGAGCTCTTCTGAGTCACATCGAGCAGTTCAGAGGTAGCAGACTTTCAGGAATCCTTAGTAAAGAAAGCAACAGCCTGAGGTAGAATGGAAAGCAAGGCAACAAGGACAAGAAAGACAGGGTTGTGTTTATACATATATTTTTAAAGATTCTTATGCTGGGTAAATGAGAAACAAATAAATAACTGCTAAAGTAGCTGAAAGGGAAAAAAACTCCTAACACACATACACACAGAAATGAGCAAAATTCCTCAAAACATTCCAGTGAAAACGAATTGACTTGTCCAAGTTAGCCATATCCAAATGTAATCATAAGATACACATGTACTGGGCAAAATTTTAAGTTAGAGACTTAATTCTGCCATTGTAGTCCACACTGCTGCAGTATTTCGTTTGTGTATGAATGAGCCATTGTCTGTCCAGGAACATCTAAAATCCTTTCCTCATTTATTTGTATCTTAAATTAAGACGGATGCACTTTCTTTTGTGTTTCACAAAGTGTGATTGAAGACATTCTGCTGGCATCTGTGACTAAACAGTTCCCCAAACCTGACTTCTTTGGACACAAAACCTCCACTTTACAATACATGTAAATACTGGAGCCTCAAAGGGCCCATCCATCTGACTGAAGCCTGAGGTTCATCCTGCTTTGAGCAGGGGGCTAAGGCCAGACGCCCTGCAAAGGACCCTTCCAAACTAAATTGTGTTGTAAACAACTCCAGTGACTGAAAGCTCAACCTTAACTCTGCCATTTTAAAAGCAGATGCCACCCAAACCCACTATTATTGCATCTAATAATATCACAACTTCTCTTCCTTCAAACACTGAGGCATCAGTATCTAGCAGCTCCCTTGGAACTGAATTAAACTCTTGCAGCAGCCCGGTGCATCTCCAGCAAAATCTTGTACAGATAACTTCTTCACCATTGTGTGCTTTTTGGCAGTGCAGTCTCCTCAAGTGAAACTACCTGCAAATGTAGGTGAAGACTGCCCAGTGGAGTCAGTGGGCAGAAGTATAAAATCAGTGACAGCAATCCTCAGGTACTCTGCAGGGCATGTAACAAAGCATGAGGAATTAATGAAGGCCTAGAAACCCTGAGAACACAGCTTCCTACCCAAGGTGTGCTAGAGCCGACAAGGACTTGCCAGCTAAGTTACATTTGCTCAGTTACACTGTAACACTCACAAATTATTCTGTGTATCGACATCTGACTGTTTATTGGCAAACAATTGCAACAGAAGCCAAAATATGCCAGGAAGATTCGGTAAGATGCTACATCACTGAGGTGTCCTGCAGAGCATTCACACACCAGCAGCAACCTGTAACAAGGCTTAGGAGTGAATCACAGCACGATGCCCTCAGTGGGGCAGAGTCAAGGTTGAGCACAGCAGCTGACAGCTTCTTTTGGGATGCGCGTGGGGCACTTTACATTCTTCTGCCACCATTAATACCTCAACATGAAATACACCCTCTGTCCTGCTAAGAAATGTATTGCTGAAACTAGCGAGAATCGGAGAATAAAATCGTATTTTACACTGAGTACACGTGAAAGCAATGTGTTTCTTAAAAAACAAACCAAAACAAAAAAACCCACACCAAAACAAAACAAAAAAAAATCAAACAAAAAACCCACCCAAACCAAATCACTGTTTACAAAATCTGCACACTGAATTCCAAGGTATTTTCTTAATCTAGAACACTTTTCTTCTGAGTTACCTGAAGTATTATTACTATTGTCAGATAATAGCTTTTGATCCAGTGCAATCTAGGTGCAAAAGAAATTAAAATAAATAAATCCCACTGAAAGGTAGCATTTGTGTGCGACGAAGGTGGGTGCGCCTTTCACACACCAGGGGAACAAAAAAAAAACCCCTCCTTCCATGAACTGAACTAAAAAATTAATCCGAAAGAAGTACAAATTAGGCCGTGTATTAAAAAAATAAATAAATAAAAATCAAAGTAGTAACACACTCCGAACTCTATCTGCACAATGAAGGCAATTGTTCCTCGGCCCAGAAAAAGCCGTGACTTCCCCCGGCGCGGCGGTCAGGAGGTCGGGGCCGCGGGCGGCCTCAGCCGCAACCCGGAGGCGGGGGCAGCGCAGGGCCGGGCCCGGCGGAGNCCTCCCGAAGCAAAGCCCACCACAACTCAAGCCCTTGCCTCGAGTCGGCAGGAAAGGAAAAAGGGAGACAAATCTTTGCGGGGCTGCAAGTGCTTCTCCCTTGCCCCCAGCGCGCCGCCCCCCGCGCCCACATCTCCCATCCCGGCCTTTGTGCCGGTGCGGGAAGGGCACGGGGAGCGCTACCCCAGCCCCTCTGCCCGCAGAGCGGAGCGGGGGCCGGGCCGCGCTCCGCCCGCAGCGGCGCCCCGCGGGCAGGGGCAGGAGCCGCCCCGGTGAACTCCCGGTGACCGAGCCCGGCTCCGGCGGCTCAGCTCTCGCCCTGCCCCGAGCTCGGCGCGGAGGGGCTGCAGGCACGCTTCGGGCAGATGTGTCGGGGACAGACAAATGACCCCTCCATCCACCCCACGCTCTCCTCAAACCAGCCCTGGGGCCATGCAGGGGCAGGGTATTTTTAGGTCCCTTCCCCTCCTCTCCGCCTCCCCTCTCAATAGCTGCCGAGCGCTGAATACAAGGAGAGGGGGGGGAAGAGGGAGCGGGAGAAAAGTTAACTGTTTTGCAAAGAGGGGAGAAAACAGTCAGGGAGGGGGGAGGGAGCGACCAGGAGCAGGGCAGGGTGAGCCGTGTCAGGGGATGTGTGCGTGTATGTGTGTGTGCGTGTGTGTGTGTGTGCGTGTGTGTGTGTGTGTGTGCGAGCGCAGCCGGGTGCCCGCGGGCGGAGGATCGGATGCACTTTAGCCCTGTGCTCTGCTGCTCTCGTCTGGGGCAGCGCCGCCGAAGCCTGAGTCTCGCCTGGCTCGCCTGACCCTTCATTTCACTGCGGCCAGGAGGAGCCCGGAGCCCGCCGCCGCCTCCTCTCCCTGCTCTGCAGGGACCTCGCCTGCCACGGTCTGCCTCCCCGTCGCCCCCT